>JANAVB010025998.1:1201217-1482855 GCA_029216955.1 Iris pallida
TATTATAAAAATGTATTAATAAAAGATAAATTAGACCAATAGTGAAATAGGACAATTTGAAAGTAAGATGGTTCAAAATTGTATTTGATCGAATAATGTGAATAAAATTTTATTTAGCAAAATAGCATATGTTAGTGTCACATCTATAATTCTTTTTGGTTTACTCTCTATTATGATAATAATCTATACTAAACTGAGATAGGCGAAATACTTTCTTTTAGTGATTCTATCTTTTTTTTCTTACTATAAATTTCCGTGCTTTAAGACACTCATTGATAAATCATTTCATACCCATGGCACCTCTTTGATAAATCAAAATTAAATTGCTTAACATTTATATTATTTAATAATAATTTATTTAAAATTATTGTCATCCGTCTTTTACCCTCCTAACTTTCTTCACGTGAAAGATAATATTTGTTTTGTTATATAGACTATAAATTTTTGTACCTCTAATAGTGATTGAGAAATCGTCTCGTGTCTCCAACCCCCTTAATAAATTGCCTCTCTAAATTATTTATCACTTGTATTATTTAATAACAATACTTTATTTTTTTGTTGACTTATTAATAATTTTTTAGATGATCAATATACATTTGTTGGAAAATGTTGTTTTATTATGATCGTAACATTTCATGTTCTATCATGGTCATTATTTATCTTCTTATATTTTGTCAGCTAGTAGAAGTCTATTTTGTAATATAGATGATACATCAAACAAAGAAACAATACAATTATTTTGCAATTTTTTTTGTAGTCCTACAATTAACTTTAAATTTCTTATGTTATTGAAAATTATAAGAACTTAACTTCATTTTAATTTGATATTATTGTTGACAGTTTACTTAGTCACACCTCAAATTGACCATATATATTTTGTCTAGCTCGAAAATGGAACTCAATTGGTGGATAATTTCAGTCGATAAATAAACCAAATTTGATATACTGTTTTGATTACAATAGACTTTCGTAGGCTGATCGTGCAAACCTTCTTTCTTTTTTTTTTTCTTTTTTTTTAAAAAACTTTCAACCCAAACAAAAAATATGGAATTAGAAGTAACCAAATTTGATATAAGGTTTTGATTACAATAACTTTCTTAAGCTGGTGATTTGACCTTTTTTTGTTAAGAACTTTCAACCCAAACCAAAAATATGGAATTAGAAGTTAAGAATATGAGAATAAAAAAAAACAATTTTTAAAATAATATTCATATGGAAAAAAGTGTTTGAAAGAACGACTAGCTTTTGTAAATAATCATTTGTACACGTCCCTAAAAAAGAAAAACAATAACTTGATTTAGGACGATGATGAGCCTGGCCTGCGCGGTGCGGGACACCGATAACGTTGAAGGATTGATGAAAAATGGTCATGATCTGAGCTGGTAGGGCGTCCCATGCATGAAAACTCAACTGCTAGGACGTCGCACGGACAGTCGAAGATCGGCACCATTCTACTCGGGTATAAACGACCGCCGACCATGCGGCCTGTCGTGCGCCGCCGTAAGGACGTCGAGAAGACGTCGTAAGTACGTCGTGCGCATAGAACGGATGGCTGGACGACATGACTGTCGTAGGCATCATGAAAATCGGGAGTGCTTTCGACGTCGTGGGCGAAACGAGACGTTGAGTTGCGAGCGTCGAAAGATGTCATGGCTGTCTCGTGGAGCTTTGGAGCGCGCGAGTACACAAGATGTGCGTGTGGACGATGATGACAAAGCCAGTACGGAAAATATTAGCACGAAGAATATGACGACGGACTAAAATCGTGTGCGGGATACACGATTTAACTGAATCCGCACGTGCTGAAAAAGAAAAAAAAAAGAAAGAAAAAGAAAAAACTAAAAAAAACCTTGATTTACAAACCAACACCATTTTGGTTTTGCTCTTTTATTATGATAAATCCGTTGTACTACGTTAATTAAAATTTGAGATACACTGTTTTGTAAATAAACAATTAAAGTAATATATTTAAAAAAATTCCCTGAAATTTGAAAATTACATGTATGCCCTCTCTCCAAACGTAAGAAATGGAAGCCTCTTCTTTCTCCCTCCTGTTCCTCCATATAAGCTCCCCCAACGCTTTCCACGCTCTCCCCATTCCTCTTATCTTCTTTTACACCCAAAAACTCACCCACAAAGAATGGACCCCACCACCGCCGACGACCCCTTCTCCGCCGCCTCCGGAGGCTCTTCGCACGGCTGGCAGAAGGTCACCTCCAAGCGCCACCGCCGGGCCCCACCTTCGCAGCCCCACCGGCGCGTCCCCACTCCAACGGGACCCACGTCTTCGATTCCGTCGAGCTCAAGGCCGAGGAGCGCCGCCGGGCCATCGAAGCCGCCGCCGCCGACGCATTGGAGGTCCCCAATTCCGCCGCCGCCAGATCCCCCTCCTCCGACGACGAGGCGGAGGCCGCAGGCGGCGACGCGGCGGCGACTGAGAAGAAACCGAAGGAGAAGAAGCCGAAGGAGAAGAAGCCGAAGATCACAGTCGCGGAAGCCGCGGCGAAGATCGATCCCGACGATCTCACCGCTTTCCTCGTGGACATCACTGTGGGTTTCTTGGATCTGGTGGAATCTCTTTGAATCTCCTCGAATCTTGAAATTGACTTTTTTTAAAGTCATTATTTGCTTTTGTTTTGGTTAGGGTTGTATGAATCGCAAGAGGATATTCAGTTGATGAGGTTCGCTGATTATTTCGGGAGGACGTTCGCCGCGGTGGGATCTTCCCAGTTCCCGTGGACGAAGACGTTCAAGGAATCTCCGGTGGCCAAGATCATCGATGTGAGACTCAAAAATTATCCTTTTTTTTTTTTTTTTTTTCTTTTTTTGCCAGAATGAAATTTCTTTGCTTTGGATCACGATCTTCTTCATAGCGTAATTCACAATCTTAATCAAATAACCAGCTTGGAACTGTGATTCATAGATCTAGAAAGGAGGATAAGAAATTTGAAGGAAACACATCAATATTGACAACTCGTCGGGAATTCCCAGTAGAACTCAAAATTTTCCAGAGTCCGAACAACCATTTCCGGAAAGAGGGACCCGAATTCCATCCAGGTTGGAATTCGGGTCCTTGTTCACTGAATTCCCGTGAATCGCTTGAAATTTTTGATTTTTTACATTTTCTGCTGATTTTTTCTATGGCTTATGGTTTGGGACCACTGTTTTCTATGGCTTATGGTTCGTTGTTTCATTGGTAGAATAATGTGCATGTGTGCCACGTTTTACCTCTTGTGTAAAATTCCAATATCGGTTTAGAAATGTAATCTTGCTTATAAAGGGTGATTGTGTTGTGTATACATATTACATTGTGATCAATCGTTTCAAGTTGGCTATATCTGGGTGCACAATTATTTGAGATTTTGTTTGCAAAAAGAAAAAAAAATGCAGCAATTTCGCTAAATAATCATCGTTTTGGAGATTATTAATGCCAATTTGTATTTGTTGTACTTGGTAAGAAAAGTTGAGTATGGTTCATGCCATTGTGAGTTAATTACCATGTTGATGGAATAATATAATTCATTATTTAATGAAACACGGGGGATTTTTCCACCGTTTAATAAAAAATAAAAAATAAAAAATAAAAATAAAATAATGCCTTATTAGCAATTTCTTCAAACTGTATTATAATGATGTGGACTTAATTTTATTGTTGTTTGCACTGTGTTCTCCGATTGCATGTGTAGTTTTAACCGTGGTTTTAAAGATCTTTATGATCTTTAAACTCGAGGGATGAATTATCTCATCTCTACAATTATCGTGAATCTTCGTGCTGCTTGTCAGAATGTAGTTGTCATATTCAAACTATGATCTTAACCATGACTATTTTGTGAAAATGTATGTATTGGGATTTATTGCCATATTCTTGTTGATTGCTGTATACACCTTTTGTTCATCTTCTTGTTGTACATTTAGGATGGAATTGAAATAATGTTTTAATTTTTCATGGAAAATTTGCTTAGCGACTTGGAATTTTGATCTTGCTTGTAAAGATTGTGATATTTGTGGTGCACAATTTTTTAATTGGCTTGCAAGATATTGGTTATTTTTTTGACTTTTTGTGAAAAAATAATTTGATTTTATGTGTAATCTTTTTTTTTCTGCTTGGAACTGTGATATACTGGTTATAAGACTGTAGTCTTGTTGTGTAAACTTTTCGCCAGCATGGAATTATGATCTTCTTTGGGCGTGGTTTCATGATATTGATCTTGGAACTTAGATATTTGTAATAATTCTTCAATGTATATTTTCCTTCTGCTGCTGGTCTGAAAACTTGGTATTTTAATAACGAACCTCGTGATTTTTTTGTTTTGTTTTGTTCTTCATTACGATTCTAAACATTTCTGGCTGGGATTTTATTACTGAAAGTTTAAGATCACCATAACCTGATCTTTTTGTGTGCTTTAGCTGACAGCTAGTTATATTTCATCCTGAAACCTAATCATTTTGTTTGGAACAGGTTCCACTGTGCCACATTTCAGACCCAGTTTATAAGACCTCAGTTGATTGGATCGCTAAAAAATCTGCTGAGCCTCTTGGCGATTTTATTTTATGGTGTTTGGATTCTATTCTTGCAGACTTAGCAAGCCAACAACCAGCTCCTAAAGGATCAAAGAAACCAGTTCAACAGTCTTCATCAAAGGGACAGGTATCATGCAACCATATTGTTACAGCAACCTATTTTCTTGACTAATAGCGTCTTCTGCTGGCATTATCATCGTACTTGTCACCCACAATTATCCATAAGAAAGTTTCCGCCAAAATTGTTATTCAATAGTTTGTGTGCCTAGTCACTACAAGTTGAATCTCTTGAAACCAAACATACCTTCAATCCCCACAGAGAAATGTTATACTTTATTAATGTAGCAAAATTAGCTTTCATTAATAGTGGGACAGGAACTGTAATCCTGGTACATGGTATGCTTCCAGAACTTATTTTGCCAAGGAGGTGTGAGGTCATCCAATGGGGCACGTGGCCTAAAAATTGTGGTTATGTTTAGACTGTCCATCTTTTAAGATTGTTTTCCTTGTGGTAGACTGCTGGAACCATGTTTTTAGCCTGAACCCTTATATATTCATTAGGCTGAGAAGAGTTGGAACTTGAAAATGGTTTGCCAAATGGGTTTCTTACAAAATGTATACTTCGGATGCCATCAAGAGTATTTCTGAGAGAAAATGTATTGCAATGCTATTCTTTTGTTATTTGAGTTTTTCCATCTTTGATTCGAGTAATTGATGTTAATAAAGAAGAAAAAGGATTATGAGAGTACAAGTTGGAGATAGGTAGATTTGACCATGTATAGGGAGATATTTTGAGGCCTGACCGGGAGTTCAAAGAACATAAAATTTCACGGCATTAACTGAATTATTGTCAGGCTACTATGTAAGTTGCCAGCTATTGGTGGCTTCTCAGGATTGCTGTTTTAGGAACCAATGATGGGACATCTTGTTAATCATGCTAGTATCAGGCCTTTTATTGCATAACAGGTTGTGTGGTGTGTACTTCTGCAATAGTGGGAGATTGAAGTTCATGACAGAGTGATCTTGAGGTGTCCAAGAACTTCAGATCATTATTAGGAAGATTATTTAGGGCTACCCACTTAAACACTCACTTTGAGAATGCCATTTGGAAAAGGGATGAACAAAGAGGAAAAGGAAGAAAAAGTTGTAATAGTTTATATCCAGTGCTTGCCTTGCAACTATATTGATGCTCCCCTAGTTCTATCCTAAACGAACTGATGTGAACTGGATGGAGTATGAAATTATAGTTACAGTGTTTTGTTGATAATAATTGTCAAACATGAAAGCTACTTGGTTATGTACCAAAGCAATCGATATATATATATATATATATATATATATATATATATATATATATATATATATATATATATTTGGAATAAGGGTGAATTTATTCCTCGCATATAGCGGAAAAGGTATTAAAGTACAACATCACAACTTTCCATGCCCCAAAATACTATTATGGGGCCATTACAGATACATCGAATTCTATATTATGTAGAATTCCAATAGGGGGGGTAGTCAAGCCCTCAAAGATACGTCTGTTTCGCTCCTTCCAGATGTGCCAAACAGACGCAACAAGACGAACTCTGGCTCTTCTAGCCCACCCCGGATCCCGGCCACTGTGATCTCGGATCCAGCTGAGAATGCTCCGGATGTCTCGATCTATCCCAACTCCTCCTCTCAGCTGTGCACACTGCTCAGTCCATATATATATATATATATATATATATATATATGATTGTGTCAATCCTTTATGGCAAGTGTGCTCCATCATGAAAGTTTGAAAATGAACCTGGCTAACATCAGCCTAAGCTTTGTGTTCTGATAGTTCTTTGTTATCCCTCTCTAGAAGCCATTGTTTCTCTGACATTTTTCCTTCTCATCTGTCCTTTTATCAGTTATATTATTCTTATTGTTATAATTGTACACACCGTTGTATTGGTTATGATACTTTAAAACTTGTTAGTTCACGCCATAGGCATGTTTCCATAATTTTCCATATCAAAGTTTTCTGTTCTTTTTCTTACTAGAACTTTTAATATAAGAGTATTTTAATTTACTGCAACTATAGTCCTACATATAATATTTTCTTACTTGGAGCATTTGCCTTCTCTCTGTTGATATTTCTAAGGTCATATTAAATGTTGGAAGGGTGCCTGCATACCAGGATTGATTTGTAGATCTTCTGTTGGATAGCAAGTCACATTACTTTTCTGTAATTTGTAGACACTCATGTAATGATACCTGCAAAAGGTTCTTGTAAGATGGTACAGGGGAAGAGATCGCTAATTCAAATACAAGTTATTTTGAAATATATTCAAGTTTGCATAGTTCACATCATCTTTTGCGAAAACTCCAGAAACCAGTTGGTATTCATCTTTTCTCGTGTTAGCAGATTTTAATCTCTAACATCCTTTACATGATATTACATGTAACTGCAGGCTGCACTATTCGTTGTCCTAGCGATGGCACTGCGCCGGAAGCCTGATGTTCTAATTACCCTTTTGCCAAAACTTATGGACAGCCCCAAATATCAAGGACATGAAAAGTTCCCAGTTTTTGTATGGGTTGTTGGTCAGGTATCAAGTTGTCTTGATTTCTTTTGTATGATTGAGGGATGGAAGCAAACCTGTCATATTTGTATTGACTAGAACTTATAATCCACAGGCTTCTCAAGGGGACCTAGTAGCTGGAATGAATGCATGGGTGCAATACCTATTGCCGTTGATTTCCGGGAAAGCAAATGTCAATCCACAGTCTAGGGACTTGGCTTTGCAGCTAGTTGAGAGGTTCGCAATACAAAGAAACACCGATACGACTGTCTGGTGTCTGTGAGTCTAATTTTTTCATTCCCTTGATTGCAGAATTCTGTCAGGTCCAAAAGCACGATCTATTTTACTGAATGGTGCTGTTAGGAAAGGGGAGCGCCTAGTGCCACCTTCTGCACTTGATTTGCTGATGAGAGCAACCTTTCCTGCTACTCAAATCAAGGTTGTGCTGTAGAAAAGGGTGTTTCCATGTTGCTATTTTCTAAATCTCATGGAATTTAAGATCGGCTTATCTGGGACTTTATTATCTTGTGCAGGCTACAGAGAGGTTTTCGGCCATATATCCTACACTCAAGGAGTTGGCACTAGCAGGATCTCCAGGGACCAAAACTACTAAACAAGCATCCCTACAGCTTTTGCCTTCTGCTGTTAAAGCACTGCAGGAAAGTAAGTTTGGATGTTGGATGCTTTCTTGTTTTCTACATCACTCTTTAAAGAAATAACGAGAGATTTATGATTTGATTGCCGCATAGTCTTAACCATATCTGTAATACAGGCAACCTTGAGCTGAGCAAAGAAGCAGCTGATGTGTTCATTTGGTGTTTGGTTCAAAATCCTGAATGTTACAAACAGTGGGTAAGGTTTTCTATCACTTTGGCTAAATGCCTAAATGGTATGAAGCTGTCTCCTCAACACTTGGTGTGAAAACTTAACCTTGTTTCTATGACATTTGATCTGGTGATGGAATTCAGGAAAAAGTTCACTTGGATAACATAGATGCAAGTGTTGCTGTTCTTCGTAAACTGTCTGATGAGTGGAAAGAATACTTGGTCAAACTCTCCCCTCCTAATACTCTGAAAGTGACACTTAAGAACCTAAGGGCAAAGGTAAACAACTGGATATATCCTGTGAATTCGTACTAGTGGATTGAAAGTTTGATACAAATCGTGTGCAGGGTTAGAAAGAGAATATCATCTTCCATGATAATAGTCTTTCCATATTAATTGTGATAAATAGTGTTGTGCTTACGTAACCTTCTGCTAACAGAACGAACAGGCTTTATCTGGGGCCGTGGATGCTAGCAATCAAGCAGCCATTAAGGAAGCAGACAAGTACTGCAAGGTGATCTTGGGGAAATGTACTCGTGGCTCTAGGCTGCATCAAGGGTGGAGTTTTTGTGCTCATGGTTGCAGTTGCTGTTGGTTTTGCTGTTTCCCCGGACATGCAGTCGTTGGATTGGAAGAAGCTCCATTCAATAGTCAGCAGTTCCCTTCAGTCCTTCTGAAACACTATACGTGGAGAAACCTAATTCCTTTTCAACATCTCTCTAGTCGAGCGTTAGAGACATGATCCTACAGATCAGAAGTAGGTAGTTGAGAAACTGTCTGAAATGTTCAAGTTTGTTAGGAAGAGTAGGCCAAAGTTCTAGTTTGTTTGAGGGATTTTGTCGAGTCATTGAATGGTGATGTTTCTTCTTTTTATATTGTTGCAACTGGGAAATTAAGTTTTTACTCGTTAGTCTTATAATTGTTTGGATGGGTATAGGAGTGTTGACCTCTAATTCCAAACATGGTCTTACAATTTAAGTACCATAGAAGCAATTAGACTTGGTGTGTGCTTCTTTCCAAACTATGTTCTTGAAAATGCGCAGAACTTGACAGGGTCAGAACTAAAGTTCTGTTTGCTCATGTAAATGGCTGGTTTTCTGTATCATCAAGTTCATGTATTTTTGTTGTATTGACATACAACTAGTCGGTTATTGATTTCGTCAAAACTTTCTGCAACAATTTATAGTGATGCTAAGGTTTCTTCATTACATTTATAAGATGCATCCAAAGATGAAAGTTGGATGAATGTTGTTGAGTTTATGGAACTGAAGCGTTGGAATTGGGCTTTATATGCCTGATTCTCTTGTTCGTGAAGGCTTGTTGTTGAGAGTTCATGAGACTGGATTGGGCACTTTGTTTGCTTAGCAAAAGTAGCAATGCTTTATGTGACCCATAACATGAAGATTCTTTTTCTTATATTATACATCTCTTTTTTCCTTGTAAAGTATCAGAATCTTTAATAAACTTTCTGGTATCGAAAAAGGTATTTTACAATTCTTTTTTTGTATTATCTATAAAGCAAGGTAACATGGATCCAAGATTTCCTGTAAGGATTTTTTTGTATCCCATTATTTCTACAAATATTGACTAATTATCAGGGGCAAGCCAATTTGGAAGAATGTTAGAATGATCAATGTTTCACATAGTTTCACTTCATGTAATTGAGGGACCTCGAACATTTTCACTTCACATAATTGAGGCTTTTAGTTGCATTCCAACAAATTGTTGCTATGTATTAACGATGCATATAGTGAGTGACCAGTGAAAAGTATCCATTATATTCTGATATGAAAAGAATAAAAACAAAATTTACACGCTGGCACGATCATGTCAAATCAACAGTACTATACATAGTTTCAGTTATGTATACTATATTTATGTATGTTTATAACACGGGGCCGGATCTGGGCTAAATCAGGACTTGGTCCGAGCCGGCCCACGTGCCCTTAAGTTTAAAAAATAAACTAAATTTTAGTATGTATACTATATTTATGTATGTTTATAACACAATGTTTATAACACAAAATAATGTTGACATAATAGTTGGCTCGAAAGACTTTCAGGTTTCATCAGGTTTGGGTTCAAATCCCCTCATCTCTAACTCGAATGTTGTGACAATGATACGCATCAGGAACAATTATCTAAAGTTCATATGGTGAAACTAATAACTCCAGGTATATCCATACGTTACACATGCATGTTTGGACTTTGTCTTTAAGTAGACTTCCTTATATTTTGACAACCCTTTTCTACTAGGGTTACAGCAAATGAAGTAGCAAGTTTGGATTCGTGAGAGTATAATTAGATTTAATGTTCCGAAGATCGAAAGACACCATAAAGGACTTTTATCATATTAAAGATAGGATGACTTATTGAAACCACCCTGTTCTCATAACCAATCTGGACATGAGTTTTGTTAACTTCTCAATCCAATGTGCAGAGATTCATGATAATAGATCACAAATGACAAATACCAATCCGTTCATTCAAATAAATACTCATGATTAATTGATTAATTGATGTCGTATATGTTAGGGCATCGATACAACCCCAAAATTTTGGATGAAGGCTTTGTTGTTGTTATATGTTAAGGCATCGAGAAGTAGAATTTGTTAAAATCTAAATTAGGTGTTCGATTTCATGTCCAGATAAAAAAAGCATTAACTACTGCAATGTTAGCCTCATATATATGCTAGTCTGATAAGGGTAAATAACAAAGATAATATACATTTAAATTTGTCAAGGAAGACAAAATGCATTTTGTACATCATGTAAAATTCTGCTCATGAACAATAAGCTATGTCAAGATAGAACTGTGCAAATCAGGTAAGTCCATTGAGACATAAATAGACAATATACAGTGTAATTAGGGATTGGAATCCCCTAATGCCAATATCTCATGCATTTCTCTTATTTGTATTGGAATTAGGTATCGGCATTAGGGGAACTCAATCCGTGTAGTTAGTTAGTATTTATTTACTTTGTATCCTTAGAACATTACTTAGCAATGAAGGCATAAATGACACAATATCTTTAGAAACAATGTGAATCGCATCCACTTTTCGGGCATATACCTAAGATAGTGTTCCTGCAAATATCCTAAGCAAATTAAAGGGAAGACACGAGTAGAATTTGGGAAATCTAAATTAGAACAAATCAGATGAATATTATGATACAGAAGGGAAATTAGTCCAATTTTGTAGTCCAAAAAACTTTTTGTTAATTTGAGATGACCTACACTTCAAACTTGCATTTGAATTGCCATTAAAATATAGTTGACTCACATGGACAGCACAGAAAAAATCTGTTAGTTAAGTGCAATCCCTACATCACTAGACACCAATTTACTTTCAAATGATCATAACCAGAAGTCTAAGCAGGATAATACCCTCACCTATATTTGAAAATAGCAAAAGATCCAAAAATCTTGCAATCTCTTCTACAATTATGTTCAAAAGTAAGAAAATATCCTGCAATTCTTGTAATTTGCACTGATTAGCTAAAAATCAATATAAATGTATATTTCTAGACTTGAATAGTTTGTTTAGTTCAACTATCACTTTCTTTGATCTGGCTGATCTTGGCCACATTTCTTTCTAGTTACTTGGTATATGTGTATATATTAAGATGTCAATATAGTTAGTTTTTGTCGCATTTTTTGTAGTGATCTTAAAGAAAGTCCATGACCGCCTACCATATCTAATTTGAGAAGAAAGAATTTCAACTTAATATATTTGTTCTTATTGGTGCCTATGTATTTGTCCTCGTCACTTTCTCCGCCAACCTCCCAAACTAGAGAAGAGCATAAATTCCATCCTTGCATAATCTTATTTTGTGTGTCATACTCCTTCAAGTTCATGCATGCAAAGCCTGGACCAGGACAGGGCCCATTTGTGAGCCTGTGACATGAAGCACATCCCTATTGGGGGCCATGGCAAGGTATTCACTCAGCCCCAAAGGAAGCTTGGCATTATCTCAGAGACCAAGGGTGCAATGTACCTGCCACATATATTGGAAGTGGGAGACCCTTTCTTAGGGTACCCTACCACCCACTGCAAGATTTGGGATCTAGATGGCCATATCACGGGATATATGTGGCATTCAATGTGGTTAGCTAGTCATTAGGGAGACGGAGACTTTGAAAGAGAGATCAAGGTGGTTTTCTGATATGGACAGTGGGATGGGTAAGACTGAAACAAATTTATTAGGTATGACAGACCCAGATAGTTGTACTATGCAATGTATGCATGGAAGAGATCTTTTTGTGGTTCCGGTACTAATCATTAGATGCACTCTTCGACATATTTGGTTGGGATCGCCACTAAGTAAAATTTAAAACACGATGTATATATCATCGAATTGAAAGATATATTTATCAGGAATCAATCCACTGAAAGCATTTAAGCTCTTCCAACCACAATTACTCGTAGATCACTAGCTCGTCTATGTATGAACTTACCGTGTTCATTCCAGATAAACTGATAACTTTGATTTTTTTTTTTTTTTTTGAGAAATTTCATGGTTTCTTACCGTGTTCATTCAAGATAAAACTGATAATTTTCATGGTGTATGTTTTAGTTTCTTTTTTTGTTGAGAAATTTCATGGTTTATGTTGATATTATGTTAGTTGATGGGAGTAAAACTATAGAGGAAAGCTTTAGAATTTCAATGATTTAAACAGAGCTTCGATTGGTAAAAAGTGAAAAAGATATAGAGTAGTTTGTCAATAATTGCGAGGAATATACTCCTAAAAGGACATTCACACCACATTTGCAACTATTCCAATTAGTGTGGCTCCAATAAGGAACACGTAAATATTCCCCCCATCACTAGACCCATCACATAGTGTTGCTTTCACTCCTGATCATCAGCTATCTCCATCTCTGCCAAAATGTTATAAAATTTGAAGGATATATTCCTACAATCTTTATACTGAAATGTGTACCCATAAGTTGGAAGAGCAACATTATACAAGGAACAGACTTGAGAGAATTAATTTCCATCTACGGTTTGCATATGTATCTTGCACAAAATGGTAGATATTGTGAAATTAACAAAGGTATAGACACTTATGTCAAGAAGAAACAAATAGAATACTTTTTATTAATTCTTGTAAATACTTTTTATTTATTTAATTTTAATTTTAGAGAGTGTATGTTTAGCCCCACACATGTGAGAGAGGCCATTACATGATTGAGTGCGCATGTTTGACGCGTATGGGATGAAGGAGGCAGGGGTTCTTGAATTGGAGAGGGGAGGGGGATGTCGATGTGGTCATTGACAAGGAAGAGCCAAGAGGAACATAACAAGTAGGGTTCAACATGGCAATGTTGATTGGAAGCTACTGCAGTACTCCCCCAAATCTGTGGTCTCTGACCAATCTCTCCACAGCTTCAGACTGCAGATAGGCATTGCCATCCTGCATACACATATGGAAGATGAGAAAAATTAATCCTACTATTCATAAGTATAATATATAATGAAGCTGAGCTGAATTTCTTAATTTGATGCAAAATCCTTAAGACATTAGGATTTATGTATGTTAGGTATGTGTTAGTTGTTGCACGAACACAAATATGACACAACAAGACATCATCAATTTTGACGTGTCCTGATGTATGTGTGTCTGTGTCGTATCTGATATATGTGTCTGACAACGCAACAAAGATCTGGCGGTTACTCATCTAAAAAAGTTAGATGGATAACTGCCGGAGTTGGTTAAAACATCTTTTTTACTAGGGGTGCTCGATACGGTTGGAAAGCTGACAAGACTTTTATCTTCCATCCCCAATATTCAAAAAATTAGGTTTATACATCTGAACTATTTTTTTTCCGAAGTAGACTAGGTATTTAAACCTTCACATTGTTGGCAAGCTCAAGTGATAGGTATCAAGTGTCGACCCTTGTCATCTTCCCGATCCCCTCATCAAAATTGCACACGAGAAAAGTGGCGGTTAAACATACGTAAAGAAGTCCTCACCCTTGGCAACATCTGCTGTGTTGTCATGGCTTCCATGTCTAGGCTGAGATCATAGTAACAACTGGCTTCAGAAAGCTTCATTGATAAAAACTGCAGACATAAATTAGGAATGTCAAATTAGTCTGTGAAACTATTACTTCATAAATTTCTGTTAGATCCTCACTTACCTCGACCTGGTTCTGAAGGGATTGCACATAGTTAATAATTTCATCAAGCATTCCCGCCATGCCCATCGTCTGTAAATTTACAGACACATTATACACAGGGATGAGGATATGTATGATTAACTACAAATGTATCTTTAGATAATTTACAGACACTATTTCATGGCTAGTATACTATACCTTGTAACACCCAGGAACAAGATCTTGTAAGCGCTTCATTTTTTCATTTATCTTCTCCCTTCTAGCCTGATCCATGTCAATTAAAGACACAGTAAATCTCACATTTAAGAGTTGTTCATAAAATTTACTTGTTCCCGTAAGGTCTTTATAATGGATATGTTAATTAACCAATGTTCCCAAAAGTTTGATCAGCTAATAGGAACTGCACAACATTATATATTAAACCTTTAACACATGCATCGCATGCTGGCCGATGTTATGAGAACGTGGGTTGCAGGTATACGTGGATGCAGGGCCGGGCCAGAGGGTTGGGTTGCCTTAGTCGGAGTTAATTTTGGTTGCCCCTTACCCCTTAACTTCGGTAAAAGATATCAAAAAAATTACAAGCTGAAAACTATAAATGTTGTGGCTAAGGAAAATAAGACCAATGATTTTTGACAAATGCTAAGATGCCAGTTGTCTCCGGTTCTGAAGGAGGCATGGAGCTCCGATTCTAAGTTCCTCTTCCGACTCAAGAGCTAGCTACTCGAGACCTTTCTAGTGGGATCTCAAAATATGGCCACGATGGAATGCCAGTTCAAGTAATAGGGAGGAGTAGGTGGGAGCTGAAGACTTAGGGGCCTAGGGGGGTTGCTCTAACCATGGGGTTTGCCCAAGCCTGATAGCTTGTCTGGCTTACCCCAGAGCCGGCCCTGCGTGGATGATCCTAAAGCGTGCACTTGGGTTAATGAATGAAAGGTCACACATGAAAAATGCAAGTAAAAAGGATCCTATAACTTTTATGCTTTGATAGCAATGTTAGTTAACCAATGTTGCGCAAAAACTCGTACCGAAACATACCTATTAAACCTTTAACAGATTATGTCCCACACACAAAGTTTTACAAATTGCTAGATACATTGCATGCAAAAGGGTATATGTATGATGAAGATGATAGTTGGTTAATTAAACTATATATGCCTAATGTCCTTTTGTGACACTTATGCTCATACCCTTTCAGCTAGACTATGGCTGTCAGTGGCTTGGCCTCTTCTTGCTCGCACATGAACAACCTCCTTTGGATCCTCCACCTCCTCTCTGTTCCCACTCCCTGATCTCTGTATATTCAAACCAAATCCGAAAAGAAATCAGTACTTGACGATAAGCATTGAAGTGCTCATAGTAACAAAACAAGTAATCGGAAAATGTGATAGCAAAGAGTAACATACATTCTTCTTCTTCTTCTTGGTCTTTGTACTTGTTAGTACTGCTGAAGAGTTCATGGAGTTGGTCTCCGAAAGCGCAACAGCCTTCCCTTTTCTATCTCCTGCTTGCTCTCTGACCGAAGAGGCTGGGTGCGTGTCGATGTCCATCGAGCCCATACTGCGGAAGTTTTCAAGGAATGGTAAGAAGAAGTCATTGGAGAAGCCAATCAAGCCCAGGTTGAAGCTCTTGATGACACTTCCATTGAGCTGTTCAAACTGGCTCATTAAATCCAAGTTATGGTCTACAAACTCTGCCATATGATATGTATATATATATATAGTGATGAGAAGAGGAGAAGAAAGTGAAGGGGATCGAGTGTGTAGAAGGACCTCTCTATGTAGGTTTTAAAGTAGTGCCCATAAGAGTGGGAGGTTGGGGGTTGGTGCTTGTATGTGGCACTAGCTAGCTCCTTCCTCATGATGAGTTCACTCATTGTGGGGATTAGAATGTGTCCACAACTCACACTTCTATTTTAAGTACTTATGGGACATTGGTTAGTTAGTATGCTATAGTAGGGAAGTGTTGATGATGACATTAATTTTGTCTTAGTTTACCAAAAAAAAGAGGATTTAACAAAATTTGTCTAGTAACTTCTTCTGATTATACATCTTGATTACCAACAAATCATTACACTGATTATGGAATTCTCCAAATTCTTTAATAATGGTATATATATATATATATATATATATATATATATATATATATATATATATATATATATATATGTGGTGTTACTTAGCAATCCATGCAATGATGTCTCCACAAGTTCAATGTATGTGTCACATTTCAGTATCATGAAAGTTTGCTAGCAGAAAAAAAATACAAGAAAAATAAAAGAATGCAGAAAGGGAAGCACCGCCAGATTGAATTAGAACAAATATCAATATTAAGTACACTTGTGCATTCTTTGTGTTTTTGAACTAGGCATTGCTGACTTGGGCCGGCCCTGGGGTAAGCCTGACAAGCCATCGGGCTTGGGCAACCCCCCCCCCCCCCCCCCCCCCCCCCCCCCCCGTTAGGGCAACCTCAGACCCCTAAGTCTTTACCTCTCTGCCAATAGAGCCTTCGTGGTCCAACCACAACTCCTTTATGTCAGTTGAACTAGCAATTAACTATATATACCCATATTTTGAGTTCCCACTGGAAAGATCTCGAGTAGCTCAAGGAGAGGAACTCAGAATCCGAGCTCCACGCCATCGTCAGAACCGGAGACTTCGACACCGCTGCCAACCCCATTTGAGCGCTCAACCGCAGACAGCTGATTGTTGGGCGCGGAAGGAAGCATTTGCCAACCAACCTGATTAAAACCAACCTCCGTCTAACAGACACCAAGCATAAGATGAAGACAAGTATATGGCGGTAATGTACGTCACATGGACAAATTCTAACCTTTAATAACTCAGATGAAATTACAAGATTGACAGAACTCACATTGAACCCTTTGTTCTAATAGATTCAACCCCTCACCATTCTCAAGAAGAAAAACAGAAGATTACAATTGATATCACTCACCAATCCGTAGCAAGCTCCCTAACCGAAGTTAACGACTCCTCGATTATATCTTCTTCTTCCTTCTGTCTTGGATGTCGAAGTCATAAGAGCAAAGTACGAACTTTCTCTTAGATTTTTTTGTGGACGAGCACTCCGAATCTTCACTTTGTGCCTCCACCCTTACCTCATATAAATAAGATGAGAAACCTAATTTTAGGGGTAGAAAATCCTAAAAGTAGTCCACCATCAGATCTGGCCGTCTACCAACAACCAACGGTGTAGATTATATCATATCACCAATTATGGACGTTCAAATATGGTCAAATTAAATATTTGATACAAATTTATAAATCTAATTAAATCAGATATTTAATGTAGATTTTCAAATTATATCAAATTAAATCTTTTAGCATATTTAGGCTCCAAAATTTGCTCTTACCAAATTCAGACTGGACTCCAACAATCTTTCCCTCCAGTCTGATGATAGGGTGTTGACCCATGGCTCCTCAACTGGACTCCATGCTTGTCGTCCCGCGACAGAGTTCCTGCTCCCCCATGTCACTAATCTCCGATCCCCTGAGTTGCTTGGCATCTTCCTTCGTCTCCAGCTCCTCGACTGTTACGTCGACGATAGTTGTCATGCGTAGCACCTCCTGCACCATTGGGATCCTACCGATATCAATGACACGATCAAGACCGGAGTCTTTGACGATCAGCCTCATCGTAAGTTTCGGCTACCTGTCCCTGATTTCGGTCTTTCATTGGAAAGTGTTAACATTCCGACGAGCTTCTTCACCATTGGCTGGCCCAACCAAACGGACGGTACGGTTCTTCCGAGATTCGAACTCTTGAACCTGCCCACCTTCGTATCCGAACTTGAAGCTCTCCCATATACATGCGTCCTCGAGCAGAACATCACGTACTGTGCATGTCGTCGATGACCCATAGCTTTTTCTGAACTGTGTGACCCGCCTCAGATTGAGTTTGTTGTAAACCTTGATCTCCTTTCTAACTTCGAACTGCTGAAATTGATGTCGCTCCGTGAAGCTTTGACAAACCACCCGTCCTCAAAACTGGATCCGTAGAGCAATCTCCACCTGGAGACCGACCAGCTGTCTTGGGACCGACAGACTGACCCTCAATCTTTAACTCATGACCATCCGTCGCTTTGTCTCGATGAACCGAATCCTCCGTATCCTTCAAAGCATCTAGAAGCCCCTCCTCAGCAAGTTCTCGATGATCCACCTCCTATCGAACACCCCTTGAGCCTCAATCCGGTGTATGTGGTCTGCATGTACAGCTCAGCGGCTTGAGCCTGTATATGCCACAACACAAATCTCTTCGAGCTTTAAGCTTCATGTAGTTCATCTTGACATGACCCCTTTCACCACAGTGATAGCAACCCTCTTTGCGGTTCACAATCGCAAAATCCCGAGAACCCCCCTGTACTCGCCTATAACTTGGGTCTTCCCTTTCCGTAAGAAGTTACCAGAGCGGACTCCTGCGACGATTCCACTTGCTTGCGCCGGACCTCCTCATTCAACAAGCTACTTTTGACTACCTCTATCATGACAACTTCATCGGGCACGGAGTTGCTTACCGACACCACCAACGTCTCCTACCTTTCCGGCAGAGAACTCAAGAGCAGTAGGACCTGAAGCTTATCATCAATCACCATCTTCATCGTAGACAGCTGATTGATGATATCCTGAATCTCGTTCAGATGTTGTGCCACTGGGGCACCCTCCGTGTACTTCGAGTTGACGAGTTAGCAAATAAGAAATGCCTTGTTGCCAGCCGTTTTTCTTTCGAACAACGAATGCAGCTTCTCCCACAATACTTTTGCCGAACTCTCCATGAATATGTGGTGAAACACTGAATCATCCAACCATTGACGGATGAATCCAACAGCCTTCCGATCCAGTCGTTTCCAGTCATCAGCAGCTTTGTCCATTGGCTTTGCGCTGTCGCCCTTCAATGAACCATGCAAGTCCTTGCACCAGAGTAGATCCTCCATCTTTGGCTTCCAAATTGTCCAGTTTTTTCCCGTAAGGGTGATCATACGAGTGTTCATTTGCTCCGTAGACATAGTTGCCAGAACCTCCAAAGCTCTGATACCAATGAGGGTGATAATGGAGTTGGTAATTTAGTCCCACATCGGTTAGGAGGTAGGATCATGTGGTGTAGATAATTGAAATTGGTTCAGGCCTTACATGAGAATTCTCTTTTAAGGCATATGGGTCCAATTTAATATCGAATCTCATGGGCCAACTCCGGTTTGGATCACACCGTGTTCCCAACAAGTGGTATCAGAGCCCATGGTTACGAGGTTGGTTTGGACGACTCTAATTGGTTCGAGACAGATGGTGCTGAACGTTCATGTGTATAGTTGAATTATACGGGCTCTTTTCAAGGTGGAGTAGGAGCATCGACTACACAAATTGGCTTCAAAGTTGGGTTTGATGAGCCCAATGTGGAGCAAGACGTTGTTGTTGCACACAATAGTGGTGTGAATGAACGTGTCAGGTTTGGTTCTGTGGTCGAACGGATCGAGATGACAATATGTTGGATCTTCTGGGTGCTCGGCTGGAGAGAACGAATAAAAAGGTAGCAATGAGTGCTAAGGTTGTTCGGCTGGCGGAAACGAACAAAAATATAGCATGGACGCTAAGGTTGTTCGGCTAGCGGGAACGGACAAATGTAGCAAGGTGCTAAGGTTATTCGGTTAGCGGAAACGAGCTAAGGTGGAGATTGTTGGGTTGTATCTCGTTTCCGGTTGAGCGCTTAAATGGGGGTGACAATGGAGTTGGTAATTTAGTCCCACATCAGTTAGAAGGTGGGATCATGTGGTATAGATAATCGAGATTGATTTAGGCCTTACATGAGAATTCTATTTTAAGATATATGGACCCAATTCAATATCGTATCTCATGGCCAAACTCCGATTCCAATCACAACACGTTTCCAACAGGACAACCCAACTCTCTGGGCTGGACCTGTTGCTGACACTGATACTGAACTCATAATTCTCCGCTGTACTGTTCTTTCTCTTTTCTGAACTCTTTGTGGAGGCTACATGCCTTAATTCCTCTTCATATCCATCACTTTGGCCAGTTCATCATTAGTTCTCCAATAAATGGTGGGAG
This sequence comes from Iris pallida, assembly GCA_029216955.1. NCBI lineage: Eukaryota > Viridiplantae > Streptophyta > Magnoliopsida > Asparagales > Iridaceae > Iris > Iris pallida. The sequence goes on from JANAVB010025998.1 coordinate 1,221,327, forward strand.
TGGGCATTTGGCACAAGGCTGTATATAACCTTGTCTCCAGTAGGCAATGTGGTTCCTATGGCCAAAATGAAGCTTTCCCACTACACGTAACCACTTGGGATTCACTTTGACATTCTCTCACAAAGCTGGTAGAATTGTCTCCTCTCTTTCTATAAGTTGCAAGTTGCCATTTGGTATATATAAGTTTCCAACCGTAGGGACGTGTAGATGTGTGTGGATTGTAATAAAAAATAAATCACTAATCATGCTCATATCTATTTTACTATATAAAGCCAAAAGTTAGACTTCACCATGAAAATTTTCTTCTAAAAATATCCTTGCATATCTATACTAATTAAAAAAATTGTTCATTAATCTCTACTATTATAAAGGGGTTTCAAAACGGCTCAATTTTGAGCCGTCTAAGTCCTGTGTATATCATCAACTATTTCGTTCTAAAAATTAAAACAAATTTAAGCCCCGTCATCGTAGTTATTTTCTCAAGTATTTTAAAATAATTTTAAAACCTAAAATCCTTCTAACTGTATGAATATATATAAATACTAAAATATTTTAGAACTTAAATTATATTTAAACTAATTAAATAATATTATCTAACTAAATACATATCCAAAAGTTTAAAAATATATTTATAATAAATCATAACTAAAATATATTCAAATTATATTAAAAATATTCTAACATAATTTAAAATTTTATATTTTAATTATATTGTTGATTTTTTTAACGTGCAACGCACGTGAAAGTAACTAGTCATAATAATATGACGTCTCGAGCCATCTTTGATCATGGTCTATATCAGAATGATTGTCTTACAATATAAGAACCTATCACCTATGATCTACAAGAACAAAATTTTTTTTTCCCATAGAGGTCTTTATCGATCATGGTCTATATCAGGCCCAGGCTCTACTGAAATATAGCATCCAGGCCCGAAAAGCCCGAGGCCAATTTGCCGGCTCGAAAATGTTTCTCAAAAGCGATCCAGTCTGGTCCATTATTGTACCTATCTTTCTCCATCAAAAGCAATCAACACTTTCCGACCCACCATGCATGACATGTGGGCCACTGTATTGGTTTGCCTCCCTAGGACTTGGCGTTTATTCAAAGAAAGAGCCATCTTAGGGTCCCCAAACATAATTAAACTAATTGGGGTACGTACAATGGTCTAATATTGACCAAATAGCGCAAAATTTGAGAAGGTGTCAGTATGAAAATTATACAATAGTAGATATAGAAGAATCGGCGTATTTGAGTAGCTCTTATGGTTACCGAAAAAAAAGATACAAGATTTTAACTGGATAACGAAAAATCAGTGGATCGAACCACAGAGATGTATTATTCCTTTTACTCCCTCCTATCCTAAATAAATGACGTTTTAGAGTTAAGCACACTTATTAAAAAATAACATAAAATGTCATTTGTATCCTTAATTAATTATTTCTTTCTCCACAATTTTTCTCTTCTCATTATTCTCTGCATAATTATTCCCTTTTAATTATCTCCATTATTCTCCTCATTATTACATTCCCTTCAATGTTCCTTCCTCATCTCCCAATGTAAATCAATTTTTTTGACTTTTAACTCAAACTTCAGAAAAAATAAGTGCGCAATTGGAGCCAACTTGAAGAGCCATAACTGCAATTGGAGCCAAAAAATTTAATTTTGCAATGGAGCCATTAGATGAAGGCAATTAATGGGATGGAGAGGTTTTTGTTGTCCATTTTTTGTGTGTGCTTATGTTCAACTCTACTGCAACTTATTTAAATGAATAAAAAAGGTAATGGTCAAAGATGAAGGCAATTAATGGGTTATTGGAACTCTAGTTGTATATGTGGGAAAGAGGAATGCTAACCAAAGTCACTTTAAGCATATTAAATAGAGGGGTAAATTAGGAAACAATAGTGCAATATTGCATAGAAATTCCAAAACGTCACTTATATTGAATAAAATTAAACACCCTAAAACGTCATTTATTTAGGATAGGAGGGAGTATTTATTTGGTAGAAGTTGGAGACAGTAGATCCAACATGCATGTAATGCAGCATATACTAAGTCTCGTATATATTGTCCGACATCTCAAAAAAAAAAAAAAAAAAATGAAGAATTGATATGTAAAATTTTCATAAATTTGGAAAAATTTGTATTGAGAAGTAGTCTCTATGAACTTAGAGGCGCATCCATTTTTGTCTAAGAGTGACCAAATAGCACCTTCTAGCACGGAGAATGAGATCCCTTAATATTCGTCTGTAATGTCTAGAAAATAAAGAAAAAAAAAAAGAAATTGTCAACATCTCATCCATTTCTCGTAGTTAGGATGGACAAGTCAATCGAAAGTGTAGTCAAGTTAGAAGTCGCTTGGTGATCCTGGCCAGAATATCTTCACACAATAATTAGCCCAAGATATTCTTTGGCAATAGTAGGTTTCTAGCCTGATAATGGTAGTCAATGACTCTCCTAATGCTATCTAGCTATATTTATATATATATTAATATATGTATTACTTACACCAACAATAGATGTTAAGGTCCAGAAGAATCTTTGTTGCAGATCATCAGAACCATGTTCTGTTCATTCCTTGCAATCTAGTAACTCTTCTTAATTAAGAAATCAGAAATAATAAATGGCTTCGCAGTTTCTGTCCGCTGGCGTGACCGTAAGCCTACGTGGTCGAACCTCATTCGTTTTCCACCTATTCGTGTAAAAACCACTGTCAGTAGAACTGCCAATAGGAGGCTGCCACGTGGGCTGCGAGCCAAAAGCACGGTCCGCATAGCAACGTCCTTAAAAAATAGATCGGGTTTCCCCACCTACTCTCTATTGAAATATCCCTAACTCGGCCTAATATATATCAATCAATCATACTTGGTAGCATACACATACACACATATATATATATTCATTTAGTAAATCAAATTAGATTCTTATTGATGATTAGACTGTGAGCACCATCACCATTAAGTTCTTAATGCACATCAACATCCCATGGATTGTTTGACCGACGACTATAGTATAGATGGAGCTTTACTAGTACTGAAATGAGCGCGCTGATAATATTGATCTTGTTAGCAATTAACATCAGTCTTTTCATGAGGCCGGTGATGAAGATTAGTTAAACAAATACTTGACTTGCTTCATGATTCGCCAGCTTATATATTGCTAGCTGTCATTGAATAAATTTCAATGAGCAGGAGAGGACTCATTGAACAACACAGAGACTAGGTATCAATACTTCTTAGGTATCACCAGATTTAAAGCACGATATCCTTTTTCTTTAACAATTATATATTTAATTAGATCCCATTTTCTTTTAAGGACGCTGCTACGTGGACCGTACTTTTGGTCCGCAGTTTTGACCTACAGTCCACGTGGCAGCTTCCCATTGACAGGTCTACCGACAGTGGTCTCCACGCAAATAGGAAAGGACGAATGGAGTTCGGCCACGTAGACCCGTGGACAGAAACTGCAAGCCATTTATCATTTTCGTTCTTTTAATTTCTCCATTCTTCATTCTTCTGTTCAAAAAGATAGTGGAAGTTAAACGGCAGTACCGGCCTCCATTATGCATAGAGATCATGATGCTCAACAATCTAGAACTTAACAAATTAATATTTTGTGCGTAAGTTTAGGCTTTTGATCTTAATATATAGACACATTCATGAACTGTTTTGTTCAAAGGGTGCATGCATATGCTACGTGCAATGTGTACATGGCACGTGTAAGTACAAGTTTTTCGTTCGCTTTTAACATCATTTCTATCGTCATTAGTATTTTCGTCGTCGGCGTCGTCATCGCGGTCGTTGTCGTGATTTAGTAGTATCATCAAATCCGTCAGGAATAAGAGATAAGGCATGAAGGGAGGGACCGATCTCACATCTGCCAGTTAATTCATGGAGATCACTATCGAGTATATTGCTTGCAGTAACAAAACACCAGTGTAACAGTGCTGACAGTACGTACACCTACGATTGTAATTAAATTCAAAGCAATCAACGAACAATGGGACATGTGGATCGAGACTATAAGTCGCTTAGTTGCGGTATGTATTGTTTTTTTGTGTGTCATGGAATGGCTCATGAAACTGATAAAGAGATCTTCACAGCGGTTAGCGCGACGCACTTTTGGAGACGTAAAGCTAACAGTCACTAATGTTGCAACGACTTGCAATTCCGAGCGACTTTATGGAATGACGAAGATGTAATGACGTTTTGTTGTTGACCTGGACAACCAAGGGGAGAACCCGAAATTTAAGTTGGAGTAGACTAGAGTGGACTAACTCATATGAAAAAAAATAAAAAATAAAATAAAAGCATAAAAAAATTAGAGTGGACTGGAGCCAATGGTTGTTTAATCTCTAAAATTAGAAAGGACTAAACTTTAGGTATAGTTTGAGCGGCACGAGGGCACTAATATCGTATTGTCTAAAATTTTTAAAAAATTATTTATCACTTAGTTGTTGTATACTTCATATCCAAACAAATGAATAAAACATAACTAAGAAAACATTAAAAAAATTAAATCTCAAAATTGTTGGGCCGGGCTACAGTCCGGTGTCCACCGATAACTCCGACTTTGGCTGGAGCCAACCGCAGTCCAACAGTGGTTGCACCATAGCCGAATGCTGTCACACGTCGCTAGTACGTCGTGGATTTCACGAAAATAGCCCGCAAAATTTAGCGACTTTTCGACTATGTTCAGTGATGACTTTAGCGACGTGCATTAAGTGAAATCGAAGTTGCTATATACATCGACAAAGTTGGATATAAGGTAAGTTGCTAAAACGTCGATACATCCAAAGTGCCAAGTCAACATTGTAACTCACACTTTGATGCTAATTACCGTTGCCAAACTTCGCTAAATTGCGTTACTAAACATCGTCACAAATGTAAATAGAAAATAATTTGAAAAAGAAAACTCTCACGTTTTGGAATTCGATCCCCACTCTCAAAATCGCTCTCACACAAACACACTCCTAGTCCCAAGTTTAGTCATGTATCAAAAACACGACCAAACTTGTACATACACTATCTTTTATATAGAAGCAAAATATTATTTCCAAACAAGACCGACTAGCAGGGGCGGATCCAGGATCTAAAGTTGGAATGGGCTACTATAGTACTACTAATCTCATGTCGAAAATTCGGCAGAATTTCTCCTATATTTGTAAGGTTCAATACCTGTCATAATGAATAAAAACGTTGACCTCTAGCACTAGGTAATCATGAACAAGTTCAAAATCATGGCAGACAACATTTCAATATATATAAGCCTAAAAAAAGCATGTATAAGCCTCAACTATGATTTATCAATTTATAATATATAACTGATAAACAATCGAAATAAGTAACCTTCGAATTGTAGGAACTATGAACTAGCAAGATAATTGATAGATAATCGACATTTCTCAATGTAAATTAAAAAAGATTGGAAATATCCTTAGAGAACAATTTTCAGCAGTTGCCTGGATAGCGAATTAGCGAGTCACTGCACTATAATTGGGTAGCACTTCCATGCATGTTGGTCTTCTATGGAAATATGGAATGTTTTCTAAAAAAAATAAAACTTGGGCATTTCATAATTCTGAATCAAAAAATTGAATCAAAAAATTGAAACTTCAAAACCGACAAAGTTCCAATACGGCAATACACAACTAAGCTTCTCCCCTCGGCCCAAGCGGCCAAGCCGAAGCCCCAAACCAGAAATATCAAACAAACCCCTAAAATTAAAATAAAAACAGAAATAGCAGAGCTGCAGAAGCATTATATTTTTCCTCAACTCTCAAGGATGCTTTCGGATGTGTTGAACATACAAATCCCAAACCATAATCCACCATCTGACCATCACAGTCAGAGATATCATTATCTCATATTCCTAATCTTTTTCAAACCCTAAAATTTTATATCTCCCAATTTTCTCCAACCCCATACCCTAAATTAGGCTAAATTCCTAAAAAAAATATTTAATCCGAAGAAATTGGAGCAAATTGAAGTACTGAGGAGTAGGCGAGTACGACATTTAAAAAAAAATCAGAAAAAATAATTAATTGCAAGAAGATTCGAAGAAACTTACCTCTGTTGACTGTCTCCTTGAGATTCTCCTGTCCATGCGAATAGCTCGAACTCGATCAACTGAAACTCGAAGAAGACGGAAGAACGGAAGGAAGAAAAGAAAGAAGAAAAATACAAAACCTAATTTTCTTCTTTGATCCTCACAGTCACAGACTCACTCTCTCTCTCTCTTTCTCGCGTGATTTGACTTGTTTGGCAAATTGGCAATTGGCCAATTGTTGTTGGTTTTTTTTTGTGGGCAAGCAGCGGGCTTAGTTGCTGACTCATGGGTGGACTAATTTTTTTTTTTTTTTTGGGTGGGCTGATATACATATCTACTTAAAAAAAAAATTGGGGTGGGCTACAGCCCACCGGCAGGCCTTGGATCCGCCCGTGCCGACTAGTTACTACTTGTCGAGCATAGAAAACATGACCAAACTTGTATGTAGTAACATTGTAAACTTCACCGAACTCGAATGGCTCTTGTGGTTATCGAGAAGAGGTATAAAATCTCGACTGGGTGGCGGAAGATCAGTGGATCGAGCACGGGAGCGTATTATTTCTTCCATTTATTTGATAAGAGTTGGAGACAGTGGGCCCAACAAACATACAATGCTATACTAAGTCCCGTGTGTACTATCGGACATCTAAAAAAAAAAAATGTAAAACTTCCAAACCACAGTTATTCGTTTATGAGATTAGGTCAGAGGGCAACCAACAATGGAACTTTAAGACAGCTATTAACAATTTACCTATTTCTCTGAAGACAGCTATTAACAAATCCTTTACTTCTTTACTAAATGCACAAAACATTTTATTAGTATGCATCACATTTTGACTGTTCTAATTTATTATAGAACTATTAAAATTTTGACAATTTTTATTATCTGTAGGACTATCAAAATTTTAACAGTCATTAAAAAATATAACAATCAAAATTTTGACAATTATGAATATGCACATGAGTTCTGTCTTTAAAGAATGTCAAAATTGATTTTGTGAGAACTGTCAAAATTTTAACAATCTTAAAACTGTGATAATATTTCTTAATAATTTGTGTTGTAATTTTAGTAAAAAATAATACACATATGGTGTTGGAGTGGGTGGGGTTCCCAACCTATGTGGAGAAGACCCCGGAGTGCGACGAGCGCCGTCCGATGTCGGAGAAGCTCGGGAAGTAGGCGACGGAGTTGCTGCTGCTGCTGGAAGCAGGGGATCCGAGTTCGGCCCGAACTCGGTCCCAGGCCGAGTTCTGGCCGAACTCGGTCTGGCCGTTCCAGGGTTTGGCCAGTAGGTGCTGGTTGCCCCACACAGAGTTCTGGCCGAACTCTGTGTCGTCGGGGGCTGAAGCGAATTTCAGGATGAGTTTTCATCATTGGATCTAATCCAACGGTTCAGGTTGGTTGCGGGATTAGGGAGTTAAGTTGAGTTTTCTCAACCCTAATTCATTATCGTATGATCGCAACGGATTGGACAACACAAGTTTGAGAGAGGGAAGGAGGCAAGAGTGCCATTACAACTTCGGAGAAGAAGACGGAGGATTGAAGGTAGCTGTTCGAAGGAGATCGTGTTCGGGTAATCTCTACTCGTCGTTCTCGCTCTTCGTAGCCTTGTAATCATTGTTCTTATCTCTGAGTGTTGTGGGAATCCGATTTGGATCGGGAGGAGTTTGTAGAGGGTGTAATTCTTCTATTCCATTAGTGGAGGCTTCTCAGGGTTGGACTCCGATCGTCCCGTGGTTTTTCCCGCAAGGGTTTTCCACGTCAAAAATTCTCTGTGTCTGCGTGGATTGTTTTGTGTGTTTGTTTTTTGGGTTCGTGCGTTGTATTGCTCGGTCCTCTCGCAGGTACTCTCCGGTTTGGGAAAAGGTTTCCGCGTTTCTTTCCCAACAGAGTGGTATCAGAGCTTTGGGTTCAAAGGGTGTCAGGAGTTGACAGAGGAACCAGAGAGGAGAGATGGACGCGAAGTCGGTGCTCATGGTGAATCTGAACGGCACAAACTATCATTATTGGCGGAGCAAGATGAAGGATTTGCTGTTCGTCAAGAAGCTGCATCTGCCCGTATTTGCATCCGAGAAGCCCAGTGATAAATCCGAGGAGGACTGAAAATTCGAGCATATACAGGTGTGCGGATACATCAGGCAGTTCGTTGACGAGAACGTGTACAACCACGTTGCCAATATTGAGCACGCGAATACGTTATGGGATAAGCTGGAATCTTTGTACGCGAAGAAGACCGGGGTAAACAAGTTGTTCCTGATCCGGACGATGATGGGTCTGCGGTACAAAGATGGGGCGTCTATTACGGATCACTTGAGTGATTTCCAGGGCGTGGTTGACCAGCTATCTTCTATGGGAGTCAAGTTCGACGACGAAGTTCAGGGACTGTAGCTGCTGTGTACATTGCCAGACTCGTGGGAGACCGTACGAGTATCTATGATCGCTTCTGCTCCAGAGGGCGTGGTCAGTCTGGAGTTTGCCAAGAGCGGGGTGTTGAATGAAGAGATGCGGAGACGTTCTCAGGGCACTTCATCCACATCCCACCACTCAGAGGCACTTGTTTCAGAGAGCCGCGGAAGGGGCAAAAGCAGGGGTCCAGGTGGTGGCAGAGACAAGAGCAGGGAAAAGTCCAAGGGTCGTTACGAGGACTCAGAGTGTTACCATTGCGGTAAGAAGGGCCATATCAAGCGGAATTATTTCGCTCGGAAGAGAGAGAAGAAGGGCGACAAGGGGAAGCAAGAAAAGAACACTACAGCGGCGGCCTCGGTGCATGGAGGCGATGTGATCGTCGTAGGTGATGAGGTCATTACTAACCTCGCCTGCGATGACAATTCTTGGCTAGTGGACTCAGGGGCTTCAGCACATGTATCTCACAATAGGGCGCTGTTTGTCACTTACACGACAGGAGACTGCGGCGTGTTGAAGATGGGCAACGAAGATGTGTCGAAGGCGGTTGCCGTTGGAGATGTGCATTTGAGAACGAAGACGGGTGCGGTTCTTGTTCTCAAGGATGTTCGTCATGTCCCTGATATCCGTTTCAACCTGGTGTCGGTTGGAAGGTTGGATGACGAGGGATTCTTCAATCTCTTCGGGAACAGTCAGTGGAAGCTTTCCAGAGGTTCGATGGTGATTGCCAGAGGAAGCAAGAAGTCCGGTCTCTACTATATGGAGGGGAGCGCAGAGGGGGCACAGGAGGTGAACGCAGTCAGTGATGCGTCTACCGAGTTGTGGCACAGGCGGCTCGGCCATATCAGCGAAAAGGGGATGAGCTACTTGGTGAACAGAAAAGTGATTCCGGGGCTCAAGTCTACAAAGTTGGAGAACTGCACGCACTGTTTAGCTGGAAAGCAAAATAGGGTGTCTTTCCAAAGTCATCCAAGTTCGAGGAAGCCGGCGTTGCTCGAGTTGATTCACTCGGATGTCTGCGGTCCTATGAAGGTAAAATCTCTTGGTGGTGCTTCTTACTTTGTGACTTTTATTGATGACTGTTCCAGGAAGGTTTGGGTCTATGCCTTAAAGACCAAGGATCAGGTGCTGCCTACTTTCAAGGAGTTTCAGGCCTCTGTTGAAAGGGAGACGGGCAAGAAGTTGTTGTGTGTTCGGTCCGACAATGGCGGCGAATACATTGGTCCCTTTGATGCGTATTGCAGAGAGCAAGGGATACGACACCAGAAGACTCCGCCAAAGACACCTCAGCTCAATGGTGTAGCGGAGCGCATGAACAGGACACTGATGGAGAGGGTGCGGTGTTTGCTGTCAGAAGCAAACTTGCCGGGCAGTTATTGGGGTGAGGCTCTTCTCACAGCTGCTTATATTATTAATTTGTCTCCTAGTGCTCCTTTGCAGGGTGATGTGCCTGACAAAATATGGTACGGCAAAGAGCCGTCATACAATCACCTGCGGGCGTTTGGTTGTAAAGCCTTCGTACATGTACCGAAGGACGAGAGGACCAAACTTGAGCCGAAGACGAGGCGATGCGTCTTTGTCGGCTACGGTCGGGATGAGTTTGGCTATAGACTCTACGACCCAGTGGAAGGAAAGCTCTACAGAAGCAGGGACGTGGTGTTCGTCGAGGATCAGACCATGACCAACACTCAGGATTCCGAGACGCCTTCTGAGGCTGAGGAATTGCCTGAGTTAGAGTCATTTCGCTTCGAGCAGTTTTCAGAGGACATCGCAGAGGATCCAGTTATGGGGGAGCCGGTACATGGAGTTGCTCCCAACCTTGATCATCAGCCTGCTGATGGTGGTCAGGGTGTCCCTCAGGAGGATGAGCATGCCGGAGAGGTAGTTCCTGAAGGGGCGGAGGCTGTCGGTATACAGCCAGCACCAGTGGCTCCACTGAGAAGGAGTGACAGGGATCGTCGACCATCTACGAGATACTCACCGGATGAGTATGTGCTATTGACTGACGGGGGGAGCCCGAAAGTTTCGCAGAGGCTATGGAAGACGAACACAGGCAGGAGTGGATGGTGGCTATGCAGGAGGAGATGAGTTCCTTGCACACAAATTCTACTTATGATCTGGTGCAGTTGCCAAAGGACAAGAAGGCTTTGAAGAATCGATGGGTGTTCAGAGTGAAGCAGACGGATGATGCTACTCGCCCTCGATACAAAGCGAGGCTGGTAGTCAAAGGCTACGGTCAGCGGAAAGGCGTGGATTATGATGAGATCTTTTCGCATGTCGTCAAGCATTCGTCTATCCGGGTGGTGCTAGCGTTAGCAGCCAGTTTCGACTTGGAGGTCGAGCAGATGGACGTGAAGACGGCATTCCTCCACGGTGATCTTGAGGAGGAGTTATACATGGAGCAGCCGGAGGGATTCTGTGAGAAGGGCAAGTCACATTTGGTCTGCCGGTTGAGGAAGAGCTTGTATGGTCTGAAGCAGGCTCCGAGGCAGTGGTACAGGAAGTTCGAGTCGTTTATGGGGGAGCATGGTTATGCACGGACGACGTCGGACCATTGTGCATTTGTGAGGTATTTTGCCGATGATGATTTCATCATTTTATTGCTCTATGTTGATGATATGCTATTAGTGAGTCGGAATGCCACTAGGATAGCGGTGTTGAAGCGCCAACTGGGCGCGGCCTTCTCTATGAAGGATTTGGGCGCAGCGAAGACTATTTTTGGGATGGAGATCAGCCGAGAGAGAGAGTCCAAGCTGCTACACTTGTCCCAAAAGAAGTACATTCACCGGGTACTTCAGCGTTTCGGGATGGACGGGTCGAAGAAAGTGAGTTCCCCCCTCGCGGCTCACTTTAAGCTCACTGAGGAACAGTGTCCATCTACCGAGGACGAAAAGGAAGATATGGAGCGGGTTCCATATGCCTCAGCTGTAGGGAGCCTGATGTATGCTATGGTGTGTACGAGGCCAGATATTGCTCATGCAGTTGGTACGGTTAGCAGGTATCTTTCAAATCCTGGAAGGGTACATTGGAGTGCGGTCAAGTGGATTCTACGATATCTTCAGGGCACTGCTGGTTGGAGACTTTCCTTTAGTGGTGATGAGCCGAAGCTGGTTGGGTATACCGACGCTGATATGGCTGGAGATGTAGACACGAGGCGATCGACTTCGGGCTACGTGATGATGTTTGCGGGAGGAGCAGTATCGTGGCAGTCGCGGTTGCAGAAGTGTGTTGCCTTGTCGACGACAGAGGCAGAATACATTGCGGCGACGGAGGCTTGCAAGGAGCTGTTGTGGATGAAGAAGCTGCTGCAGGAAATGGGACTGAAGCAAGAGCAGTATACTTTGCTTTGCGACAGTCAGAGTGCGATCCACCTTGTGAAGAATCAGACGTTTCATAGCCGGTCCAAACACATCGAGACCCGGTATCATTGGATACGGGATGTTGTTGAGAAGAAGGACGCGGAGCTTGAGAAGGTGCATACAGATGACAACGGAGCTGATATGTTCACAAAGATTCTACCAAGGAGGAAGTTTGAGTACTGCAGACAGGTCGTCGGGATGACGACATCCTTCCCATAGTTGTGAAGGGGGAGATTTGTTGGAGTGGGTGGGGTTCCCAACCTATGTGGAGAAGACCCCGGAGTGCGACGAGCGCCGTCCGATGTCGGAGAAGCTCGGGAAGTAGGCGACGGAGTTGCTGCTGCTGCTGCTGGAGCTGCTGGAAGCAGTGGATCCGAGTTCGGCCCGAACTCGGTCCCAGGCCGAGTTCTGGCCGAACTCGGTCTGGTCGTTCCAGGGTTTGGCCAGTAGGTGCTGGTTGCCCCACACAGAGTTCTGGCCGAACTCTGTGTCGTCGGGGGCTGAAGCGAATTTCAGGATGAGTTTTCATCATTGGATCTAATCCAACGGTTCAGGTTGGTTGCGGGATTAGGGAGTTAAGTTGAGTTTTCTCAACCCTAATTCATTATCGTATGATCGCAACGGATTGGACAACACAAGTTTGAGAGAGGGAAGGAGGCAAGAGTGCCATTACAACTTCGGAGAAGAAGACGGAGGATTGAAGGTCGCTGTTCGAAGGAGATCGTGTTCGGGTAATCTCTACTCGTCGTTCTCGCTCTTCGTAGCCTTGTAATCATTGTTCTTATCTCTGAGTGTTGTGGGGATCCGATTTGGATCGGGAGGAGTTTGTAGAGGGTGTAATTCTTCTATTCCATTAGTGGAGGCTTCTCAGGGTTGGACTCCGATCGTCCCGTGGTTTTTCCCGCAAGGGTTTTCCACGTCAAAAATTCTCTGTGTCTGCGTGGATTGTTTTGTGTGTTTGTTTTTTGGGTTCGTGCGTTGTATTGCTCGGTCCTCTCGCAGGTACTCTCCGATTTGGGAAAAGGTTTCCGCGTTTCTTTCCCAACATATGGGACAATAAGAAACAGAGGCCAAGTTTAGCTACATAGTCTGGAAATACATATGGAACAATAAGAAAGAGGTCAAGTTTAGCTACATAATCTGGACTGCCGTGTTTTAAAAATCGGACTGAACCGGTCGGTTCAATCGGTTTACTCGTAAATCAGTACTTTTTTCGAACCGGATCAGTGTTGACCCACTGTTTTATCAAAAACTAATTTTAAATAAATATTTTTGTAAAAAATAATATCCAGAAGAAATTAAACTTGAATCATTTAGATTAATCCAGTGGCTAAACCACTAGAAGAATCGAACCAACCCAGTAAATCGTCCGAGTGGTTTCGGTCCGATTTTTAGAACACTTATATGGATCCAGAGAAATAGTACAGTACTATCACATCAATATTGGGATGAAATATGGAGCCACCAATCAAAGATTGATACTTGTCCTCACCTAGGTGTACTTGTTTGTTCTCCCTTATGGTTGCCCTGCATTGGTTTGTGTCAATCAATAATTAATGAGAAACTCTAAATAAATCATTGGAAACCTGATGCGTGAACCGATGTCATGGGTTGGCTCCTCATTGGTTGGTTTGTTTTCATCAAATATCAACATTCATATTAAAGTCAGTCACAAAGATCCGATCAATGGAAGGCCAACACATGACGCACGGTTTGTTCGTCGACCTATGTAGAAACACTGATGATTTATTATTCCCACTTGAGTCTGACTGTTGTTGTTCAACTGATATGCATGACCAATCAGCAGATGTGCTAACACTCCTGCATCCTGTTATAACTTGTTATCAACCTTTCTCTCTTTAGGGGCTATTTGGATAGTGAAAGTTGATGGAAAATATGAAAGCTCATATCTAAAATAGAAAATGTATTGTATATATTTGACTTTTACATTAATTTATACCAAAAAAATTACTTCTAATATTTATATAATAGTATTTTGTATACGAAAATGAACACATTCATGTTTTATATGTCTAAATAATAATAATAATAATAATAATAATAATATTAATAATCAATTGTCTAACTAAATTGATTATTATTTATTATAATTATTTTAAATTATTAAAAATTTATTTATTTAATGATTATAATGTATTAAATAATATTAGTATTGTGCATTTTGGTTATTTATTTTCTTAATTATTTAACATTAACTAATATTATATAGTATTTTACACATATTGTATGAAGGTACAATGACACGTTACATATTAACTAAAAAATTCAATCCAAATAACAATTCAAATATTAATATTCATAAAAAAATATTAACTAGATACCAATTAATTATTAGCTGTTAACTAATTATCTGTAGAAAAATTATAGGAGTATAAAGAATATATTAGAAAAACTTAAATTTAAGTGACTACCTACTTACTCGTGTAAAGAGTTGGAAGTAAAATATTGAAAGAAGTTCTTTTAGACAATCAACAAGATTTGAAGAGTAATTATTACTCTTGCTTCCACATCTAAATCATGCTGCAACCAAACGATTGAATTGCTCATTTAGGCCATGTTTGGTTCGATAAATCATAACCTTGGAAAGAAAAGTCATTCCTTTCATGTACGTTTGTATGCCAAAGAAAACGATCAAGAAAAAAAATGAAAAAAATTAACTAGATACCAATTAATTATTAGTTATTCGCTTTTTCTCCTTATATTTGTCATTTTCAAACACCTGAAAGAAAAATTGATAGAAATTGTAATTTTCTAAAGGAAATGAAAGTAGAGAATTCTAATTAACAAGTAACAGAATGGAAACATTGGGTAGGTTTTTTTTTCCTTTCTTTTTTGAGACAAAAGGCTGGAGATCCGATTGCAACTTCATTCTTAGTAAAGCTATATATATTCAGAAGTACAAGATAACACCTTGAACTATATAATAACTACATACATAATATTTTGAATTAAAATTTCTTCGATAGTTTTCATGCAAAATATACCAAAGTATTGTTTGTCATCTATGTTACACGGTTACAGAAAAATGGTATCCGTATCAGTATCATATATATTACAACATAGGAATTACCTTGCACCATCCCGTATCCTTATCCTTATCGTGTCCTTATTAGTATCCGTAGATTGACATAGCAATGGTTTTTAATTGATGCACTTTCTCCATATATTCTAGGGGTAGCTATTTGCCTATTTGGCCAGCTGAATTTGTAAATGCAATAGAGATCAGCCTTTGTTTAGCAGCAAGGCCGGCCCAAGGGGTTGGGTTGTCCTATCCGAAGCTATTTTTGGTTGCCTCTTGACCATGATTGTCGGCCGATCCTTGAAGGTCACCCTCGACCCCGACCTCTACTGGGATCACGTAGTTGCCCTAACTAGGGAGGAGTTGTCCAAGTCCGAAGTCTTGTCTGGCTTACCCCAGGGCCGGCCCTATTTAGCAGTTGTGTTTCTCTATCTATTGTTCCTTCTCGAGTCCTCCCACAACTGTCCAAATATGATGTTAGCATAGATTCAATTATGCATCTAATGTGCACTTCAAAAAAAAAAAAAAAAAAATTGACTTTAACAGTGAACTGTATATTTTCTTATGACATATATATAGATGTCTATTATGAACCCTTCAACACTATAGCTGTTGTTGTTGCCAGAAGTAGCCAACTATCCCTTCTTAAAGACTTAAACTATGTTTATAAATTTTGATGTGCCAGCAAATTAAGCTAAACCTCTAGGTAGGCATAGACATAAATAGTGAGATGATTTGATCGCACATGTCCTTATGAAGGACTTGTCACAATGGAATTTAATGGTGAGGTAAGGGTTCATGAATTGAATCTTATATATATAAACAGATGAAGACAAGTTCATCTTACAATTTGTAGAACTTAGTAGAGTCAAAATGTGCATATAACAATTTGGGTCAATATGCACTTGAACTTAAGTCAAGAAATTGTCATGTAATTACACCAGCGTACAGTAAGGTTGCTGACCAACTATAAAGGAAAGACAAAAATATGTGGATAACGTTGCTGAGCATATTTTTCTCTGATGGTGTAGATATGTCAACAAATTAGACCTAAAGAAAATGGGTTGCGAGCAATAAGTTTTATAGCCTATTCAATTATATATAATAATAAATAGATCAAACTGATAAAATTGATGCTTCTTTGATATTTCTTCTGAACTGTCAATGTGTATCTAGCATGTTTGCTCAGTCTGGTATTGATCTCTGAGCAAATGAAGGTGCATGAGGAAAAAAAAAAAACTTAGAACATAATTAAACTACATAGAGCTATAGTATCAATTAGAAACTATGATACAAATAAATTACAGGTATGTCGGAATATCAAAGATATTTGACTCCATTAATTTATCTTTAGTTTCTTGTATGACCATTTTGTTTACTACCATAGATTAAAGTATATTATAATTAACAACTAAAAATCATGAAATCGCTAAGGTTTGCAACTTGCTAGCTTTACGTCATTTAATAAGGATATCCTTCCTTCTTCTTTTTTTTGGTATTTCTAATTCGATTCAGGATAACAAGTTACAAATTGGAAAAGTTCAAGGTATTTAGTTTCATGAAATCGCGAAGGTTTGCAACTTGCTAGCTTTACGTCATTTAATAGGGATATCCTTCCTTCTTCTTCTTCTTTTGGTATTTCCAACTCGATTCAGGATAACAAGTTACAAATTGGAAAAGTTCAAGGTATTTAGTTTAACTTTTATTGCATGCCCTCTTATTCTCATAGCTATGATCTTGACTACAAATTTGACACAAACATATATAGATGATTGACGTCAAGTAAAACTTTGTTAAATCCTTTATGGAGATTTATTATTCCTTAGCCACATTGTGATAAGAGAAGGCTTGGATGATGACAATGATGACATATATAATAGTTTAATTTAGGATGATAACTTGCTAATTATAATAGTTCATGACGATAGCTTACAAATGAGGAAAATTTTAGGCGCCTACAAAGTCTACAAATTAGCCCAATTTTTTTCCCTTTTGTTTTTCTTCCTTCGTGTAATTAATACATGAGCATAGACACTACAAAACTAGGTGTTAAAATATAGATGTTGTAGCCTTTGACAGTTTGGAAACGTAACTTGAAAGTTGTTCGACTAGTACTGCATCCATACAGTCAGTACCGAAAATTCTCTTAACTATGCTATGGCTCTCTTGAGTTGACTCTACTATAGCTCAATCATTGTGCATTGTTTCAAAACTTATCCTTTCCCTAAAGATTTCTTTGAGCATTTTTTACTTCGGGGTTATTTCTGTTTCATGCCATGCAAAAGAAATATAGACAACATAGGTCATAGAACCCTAGGTTTGAGTACATGCATGGATCATGAGGTTGAAGAATTGAAGAGGAAGTTAATACGAAACAAAGAAAGATCAAGGACTCTCTGCTGTTGAACTTTCTTGTTTCAGCCCTTGTTAGCAATCACCCGAATAAAATTGGTATTATACGCGAAATTTTCTGCATCTTTCAAAAACGTATAATACTTGCATATTTTTAACAGATTCAAATCAGTACGTAAATTTTAAACATGCGAAGTTTGAAACATGTTCCGTATAAATTATTGAAAAATTTGGCAAAAAAAACACGATGGGAACCTATTTAATTAACCAAATTTGACAACATATTCAAGAATATGAAATTTCTAACCTCAATATTTCTATTTTTCGAATATTTGACGCGGATTTTATTTATACTCGTACTTTTGCCGTCCCGAATTTTTTCCATTATTTTTCTTGTTTCTCCTTCTAATTAATTATAGCTATTAACAATCGTGTTCCAATTCAAACTTGTCCTGTTGATTGCATTAATTCATGATGCATGCACGTACTGAAATAGAGGAATATTGAAATGAAAGTTTATATAACACACTGCTACTTAAGTGTTCAATGGTCAAGGGGATCAGTCAAACCGATACATGTACTCACCGGATGATAATTGACGGCGAGACTGACGAAAACTGGAATTTGTGTTAATGTTACAGTAACATAAGATCAGGGTCAACCATTACCAATCTTTAAATCTTCAGAGTAATTTTAGTTACATAACATCTCTTGTAGTTGTTTAACAATATTACTGGTAGGGTTCTCACAGAAAATCTTCACCCACAGCTTAGTTTGACTAATAGCTTGCCACCAACTCACAGAAAGTATAATTTAGGCAAATTCATAGGAGAATTTAGTTTGATTTGTTACTGCACAAGGACATGTACAGGAAACTACTTGTTGGTACCTAGCTATATCAAAATGTCTATATTTGTCATGCAACATGGCTGCACAAAGATAAATGTGAGCTTAATTTAAATTCAAACTAGGAAGATAATCCTGCAAAAATAAAATTTCCTTCTCGAGATAACGTTGTTATTGACCGTCCCTGTCTTGCTCTACTCACGCCAAGACCTCCTCCCGTTCAATTAAATTTTTATTAGAGCTGGAATTAGAACCCACGCTCACTCCTCTCAACTTTTCACCGGTGATAGCAGTGAACCACCCCCTTGGTAGTAACCTTGCAAGGTTATGCATTTGCTTTTTGCAAACTATTCTAATCTTTCCTAGTCTAAAGGCAAAAACACCAACAATATGTATATATATATATATATATATATATATATATATATATATATATATATATATATATATATATATATATATATATTCAAACGTCCCCTGAACTAAATTAAGCACATTTCATAATAAATAAACAAATTGGCTCTATCTCTAAATCTCTAGACTAATGTGGCAATAAAGCATTGGAAAAGAAGACACACTATGGTGTGTTGGCATGAAAGGGACATCCGTCAAAACTTTGTAAGTGAAATATTTGATCTCCAACTCCCAGCAGGGAGCAGCTGAAGTGCCACAGTATTAACAGGCACATGTCTACATACTTGGTCAGTCAAACACGCTAGCTTCATGCAAAAAAAAAAAAAAAAAAAAAAAAAGGTATATCAAGAATGAACATGTAGAAAAAAATGCACCATCTTCCTTTTGTTCTCTTTTTAAACCACCAAACTCTACTAATAGGTACTCTAGCCTCTATAAAATTCCCTTGTGAGTCATATGGGAGGAAAAGTTTGATGAAGTGAAGTGATTCTTTTTCTTTTCTTTTTTTCCCTCTTTTTCTAAATGCACTTCATTATTGCTAGGCTTTTGGCTTTGTTAGCATGGTCTATATAACATGGGTAGCTTGCCACAACTTTACTTGTAACCAAGTTATCCTTAAAGTAAACGCAATAGTACCATGTCTTCCAAGAAGGGAGCCAAATGTGAGGAGTTCGAGTTGAGGAGGGGGCCATGGACTCTCGAGGAAGACACCATGCTCATCCACTACATTGCTCGCCACGGCGAAGGCCGCTGGAACCTCCTCGCAAGGTGTTCCGGTACGTCGTAAAATATATGTACATGTTCTCGTCTAGTAACAGCTTATGTATTGACATATGATCATAATTAGGCCTGAAGAGGACCGGAAAGAGCTGCAGATTGAGATGGCTCAACTATTTGAAGCCCGACGTCAAGCGGGGCAATCTCTCCCCCGAGGAGCAGTTCTTGATTCTTGAACTCCATTCCAAATGGGGAAACAGGTGATGATGTATATTCCGAAGTAAATTAATTAACTAATATTGGGTATTCTGCAAGTATCATAATCGAACTGGATGGATGAGGTAGGTGGTCAAGAATTGCGCAGTTTCTGCCCGGGAGGACCGACAACGAGATCAAGAACTACTGGAGGACCCGAGTGCAGAAGCAGGCGAGGCAGCTCAAGATCGACGCCAACAGCTCCATATTCAGAGACGCGCTCAGGTGCTACTGGATGCCGAGGCTGCTCGATCAGATGTCCCTGGCCGACTCGTCCTCGAACTCGAACCCGAACCCGATTCCTCAACAAGTTCACAATACTGATTCCTCCGATCCCGTCATGAGCACCAGTTGCTACGGGCAATCGAGTTCGACGAACTGCAGCATGGACCGGCTGCCGGAGCTCGCACCGAGCCCGTACGAGGACCCGTTCCTTGCGTACGGGCTCGACGCGCTCGATTCTGCGGCGGTGCCGGCGGTGGCGACGGACTGCGCTGCAGGCGGCGGTGGGAGTGATTGGGAGGGGCTGTGGAGCATGGATGAGGCGTGGCATGTTAGAAAGCAACATGAAGAGGAGTGTGGTGGTGGAATCTTTCTCCAGTAAGTGTTTCTTGTGGGGATAGAACACTTAAAAGAGTCCGAGTCGAGCTTCTTGATGTGAGAATCATTGCGTGGCCCAGCTTTGTGTGTGTGTTGTAGAACTGAAGTAGCATTTTATGGACAAATTTATGTAATTTATAGAGAGTCATGAGTTAGGAAAGTTATGTAACTCAAACACTCGAGTTACAAGTAGACTAAATGTCATATATGGTAGTGGGTAGTCATGCATCTTGTCATCTCATTTCAAGATAAATAAAGATCATATTCCATTTCATTTTCAATTCTACTAAATTTGTGTTCATTTTCACATTTCACACTACTTTGACAAAGCGAGAGCTTTCTCCTCTCCTCATGGTATCAGAGCGACAAGGGAGATGACCGATATTTGAGTAATTTTGCTTGGTGAAGAAGAGCAATCTACATTCCATGGTGGACAGTGGTGGTAATGGTAATTGGAGTTGTGGTGCTTACTCCTTCCAACTAGGCGATTTAGAGGACTTACTTGAAGTCATATCTTGGCAGAAAATTTCTGGGAGTTTGTTGATGGAGACTCCAAAGTTGCTCCGGATGATATAACACTGAAAAAATACAAAGGTGTTTTCGAGAAAAGTAGGCGAAGAAACATCTGTATGAAAAAATATGGTTTTTTCTAAGGGCACCGCACTTTTTACTTGGAGACAGCCCAAAAATGTTCAAAAAAAATTATAAGTTTGCCACCCATTTTTTTACTTAGGGGCAGCCCAATTTTTTCCAGAAAGTTGGACTGCCAACAAGGTGGCAGTCTTAGGACTGCCAGCAAGTTGACAGTCCTCACATAAAGGAGGACTGCCAACAAGTTGGCAGTCCTAGGACTGCTACCTTGTAGGCAGTCCTAATAGAAAGAAGGACTGCCAACTTAGCTGCAGTCCGCGTCGACGAAGACACCCTCGATGGACTTCCCGAGTCGCTCCTTCCACCGCCGTGGCTCTGCAGCCGACCGTCCCGACCGACGACTCCCCAAACCCTCCGCCGCCGGAGCGGTGAAAACCCCGTCCGACCAATCGAAACCACCTCCACCTCTCTTCCCTCTCGCTCCTCCTCTCGGCTTCGTCCCGGAGGGAAGCCATCTGTGGCGTCCGACCGGCGTCGTCGTTAAGCTCGATGCGGACCTCGTTGTCGAAGAAGCAGGCGCCTTTCCACCCGACGGATCCGTTGTCGGGAACGACGGATCCGACGAACGACGGGAGGAGGTCGACGGCGCTGTGGAGGTTGTTCATCACTGGCCACGAGACCTGACACGGGAGGATCGGGAGCACGTCGCCCATCCGGAAGGGGACCTTTACGGACCCAGCGCCGGCGGGACCCCACCGGAACCCTAATCCTAGGATCAGGAGGAGGAGGAGGGAAGTCATCTGTGGCGCCTCCGCCGTCCGCTCGCCTCTCTCCCTCTGCCCTAATTTTTGGGCTGTCCCTAAGCAAATTATGGATGCCCCCTAGCAAAAGTTGCACCTGCTTGGGCTGTCCCCAAGTAAGGGCTGCCTCCAAGTAAACTTGGTGGTGCCCTTAGAAAAAAATCAAAAATATTGTAGACAAATTATAACTCTTCAACGAGAACTTTACAAAAAAATATCTATAAGTTTGTATAGTTTGGGGAAGTATGGCGATGGAAACTTGATTAATGCGCTATCACTCTGTTCTGTTAACGATATCGAACCAAGATGGCTTCTTGACGGTGGCAAGTTCTTCTAGAATGCTTCCAGAAAGATTTATAAAATATCTCTCTTATATGCTCTTCTCCAAGTTTACTCTTAGAGAGATTTTGAAGTGCTCTCTTGAGTGGCTATCTACTCCTTGCTCAGGTTGCTCAGTCCACTAGCTCCTCCATTCAGCCCTTGGATGGACTATATTTAGATTTTCAAGAGAAAAATTCCTATGTAATTGTTAGAAAGCAAATTTATAGCCTTCTGTGGACCATGTCCCAGGCTCCGCGGGGCTATGTAACGCTTAAATCATTGATTAGTTGCGATGTGGTGTCATATTTCGATTCCGCATAACCAAAAATTGTTGCTGGACATAATAATGTACAAGTCTAAATTGTACTTGTACAATGCATGATCAAACACGATCAATTAACTATCTCAGAAACCAAGTCGTTTCAGCAAAAATAAGCAGAAAATTGATATACAAACGATATGTGAAAAATGGTTCTCTTTATTAATAATTTGCAACGTAAACAAAGGTGCTCCATGGCAACCGAATTATGCCAACTTGGCTTACAATCATGAAAGTAATACAATAAATAATATTTTATACATTATGTCTTTTATAAATGAAAGAGAACAACTTCAAGAAGAAAAACATCAAATTGTCAAACGAGCTCCAAACGCCTCGAAACATCCAAACGACTCTTCACACCTATGGAGGAGGGGTTCAGCATATTGGGGAATGCATCGGTAAGTACGATTTCATCCCTATAAAACAATGACTATTGTTCACACACACACACACACACACAATATATATATATATATATATATATATATATATATATATATATATATAATGCCAAAAGTTAGGCTTCACCGTGGAACTTTTTTTTTCTTCAAAAATACCCTTGCATGTCTATTCCAATACAAAAAATAATATATTCTATTATGGGTAGTTAGGTACTTACAATATCTAGCTTTTAGTATTTCAATATATTGGTTTTGTCTTTTGTCATTTTCAAGTATATACAAAGTTAATTAAAAGACAACTTTGAGAGTATTTTGCTCTTTTCAAGTACATACAAATTAAATTAATTAGAATACAATTAAATTACGTGCAACACACGTGCATATATATATATATATATATATATATATATATATATATATATATATATATTACAAGTCCGTCACTACAAAATTGTTAGGCCTGCAAAATAGTTGTCATCAATATACAGCCTAACTATATGACGGTCACTGGTGATGCACCACATTCTGGACTATTCATGGTAAGACGACGATCATTCACTAGTTGTCCTATGCCGAATCGATTCCGTGGCCACAGATATCATTCGAGGAACTAAATCTTGTTTTGCAGGAAATGATGGTAGACTTGGGTAGGACTCATTGTGTTTATGTTTCATAAATATATTTATGAAATGTAACCGACCCTAAAAAAAAGCAGAAAGATTACATAATAATTTTATATGTTCTCACATGATTACTGTGTTAGTATAGATGAGTATAGTTGAGATCGCTCACCAGTGCATTTTGTTACGCCTCGCTCCCGAATAAATGGGATACAAGCACGTGAATATATCTAGCCTACACCACGGTATCGACGACAATTATGGTATCATCAACCATAGACATCCACAGATCTACTTATCAACTAAAGTATATCAAGATCTATAAAAGAGAGGCTGAAAGCATGCGAATGAAAGCTATGCATTTTAGAATATCAAGGAAAGCTAAGCTAACGTACTTTGATCCCAGTCTTGAGCTCCTTGGGAGTCGCCTAAGTTGTTAACGTTATCCAGTCATTATTGGAGCAAAGTACACTTACATATAAAAGTTACTCAAATACGAAATAAAGCTATATGGAAACAAAGGTAGTAAAAATAACATGTAAAAGAATGATATGAACAAGAAATATGAGTAAGTCTAACATGCGAAGGAAATAACAATAACAATATCAACATAAGACTAGTGTAACTGGAATAATTTCTTGTGTATGTATACTTGTATCCTCGTATAAAAGTCCGTATTCATGTCTTTGTAACCTAGACAAATTAGCTTCCATTGAATTGCTGGCAATAATAGTGTCAATCTGACAACATCGCCGTGACACATGATTGCATGCTTAACTTGTCATGATATAAAGATCTGCATTCGAGTTTGTGAAGTGCAAGGTTCAATAAGGTAAATACTATTAGTTCGATTACATAAACTTAAATAGGAACTCAAAATAGGAATTTACAATCACGTTACAACACGAATACAAATTTTTTTATTTAAGTTCTTAATTTTTTGGGGCCTCCTAAAAAAAATCAAAGGGATAAGATATATGTAATCCAACGGATTTTCATGGTCGAGTTTAAAAAGTTAAGAACTCATGATTTCCTTTAGGATTTTTGAAATACTATCTGAATTAATACGAGGTACGTAAATCATAATTAGTTGGTATAAGGAGTATACAATACTTCACGAGATTTCTTCTAAGAAAAGCAACATAAAGGTTGTGCACCAGAACTACGAAATGATAAACTTAAGGAAACTTGGATTGAAGATGCAAAAAGAGATGGTTTATCTCAATGTGGTAAGGATTCATGTAAGTTAAGGAATAGAAACTCTGATGTTGTTGTATTGTCGTAGTCAGTGTTCAAGATTCTCCAATATATTAACCCTCCTCATGTCCATAAATATATACAAGATACAAACTCAAAACAAAACAGGAAAGATATGATCTATATATCAGTCACTACTGCAGAATTCCTCCGCTTCAGTTGATATACACATGTGCATATTCACATATATATACACACACACACACACATACATACGCATACGCAAATACGCTATGCAAGAACAGATGGTCAAATTCTAGTTTGGGCCAAATCCGAGTGATCCTTGTGGTCAGCAAAGAGGGACATAAAAGTCCTGACTGGTGGGCGGAAGATCAGTGGATCGAACCATAGTGACATATTATTCTTTCTATTTATAATGGGAGTTGGAAGATAGTGGATTCAAAAGACATATAATGCAGTGTGCAAAAAAAAATTGAACGCTACGTCGGACACCATAAAAAAAAAAAGTTTGGGCAAGTGATGATATATACGTGGGGCCGTAGTAGAGAAGATAATAAGCCAGAGAGAGAGAGAGAGAGAGAGAGAGAGAGAGAGATTGCTTTGAAGCACACACACACAGTAGGTGTGGTCACTTCAGATAGAGCCAAGGTGACTGATTCCCTGGAGAGGCACAGCATGTGGTGGCTCCCTCTCATCCCTCCACTGATTGTTCTTTCTTTGTGTAAAAGACCTCCTTATATATCCCAAAAGAGAGTCATCTTTGAAAAACTAGGCTTTCAAGGAAGAAAAGGAACTTGACTGTTCCTCTAGACTTGCTCTTTTGGGGATTAATTGGCCCCCATACTTTCTTCACTAGCATGACATAAGTAAAGCCTGGTGAATTGGGTGGTGGGGAAACTAAGGAATGAATGAGTGAGTGATCAGTGATGGCATTCATTGGATGTCTCTCTCCTCTCTTTATGTGAAGTGAAAGAACATCAGTGTGATTGAACACATTTTCTTGGGACTTGGAATTGGTCCATTTGTCAATTTGCTTCGTTCTGCATGCGCGATTGATCCAATCTTAACTAGCCGATCCTCGTCTGTTTGTGGGGGGTGGCGTTGTACCATTGCAAAATAAATGTTAAAGTTTCACTCAATCTCCCAAAAATTAATGATTGGCTGCTGCTCGATCTCCCCAGAAGGAGTGATGCATGTATTATCAGCGTTTTATAAACCGGACCGGAGATCAACCCGGCCAGGATAATGGATCGGATCAAACCGGTTCAATTAGTCTAACCACTGAGTTAATCTAAGTGATACAAATTCAATTTCTTATGAATATTAATTTTTACAAAACTGTCATGCGCTACCGAACTGAGCTCGCTCTTGTGATCAACGTGGATAGGTATAACCTCCTAGGCGGACGGTCTCAGAATCGAACCGGGGGGGAGGTGCAGATGTGTGTGTGTAAAAATTGGAGACAGTGGACCCAAATGACATGAATTTTCTGAATATGTTTTCAAGTTGAAGAAAGCTTTATACGGTTTAAAACAAGTCCCTCGTGCTTGGTACGATCGTCTAAGCTCTTTTCTACTTGATAACGGTTTTTCAAAGGGAAAGGTTGACACTAGTTTGTTTATAAAATCTTTGAATAACAATATTCTTTTGATTCAAGTCTATGTAGATGATATTATCTTTGGATCTACTGATGAATCTCTTTGTCACACAAAGTTCCGTTCGTTACGCTAGAAATTCTAAAAAAAATCTCCCTCGAAAACAACAAGTCATACTTGGCTTGGAAAGATCGTTGGATGAATATGATTTGAGCAGGAATATCAAGATGAAAGCATTTGAAGAAAGAAGAACATGAAAGAAAAGAAAAGAAAATTTCCCTTGAACTTGCCAGATGTATGCATCGAAGAAGGTGGGAGTCGACTGAAACATAATCAAAAGTTGCCAGATGTGTGCTAGGAGACTAAACACTGCTGATCAATGCCATCTGTGTGGCTAAATGAGTACTTCATCATCACTACTAAATCATACCTGCACCGAAAGATGAGTATAAATAATTATTTTGACAAAACGAATGGCAGAGAAAGTGAAGGTGGTGGAGTTGGAAAACGATGGCCTGGCCAGGAGCTTGACCAGCTAAGTTTGTTTGAAGTTGAGAAGCAACTGGTTGAAGAGAAAAGTCTCAAGACTAAATGCATGCACACAAAGGGGATTTCAGTCATCTGGCCATGAGTGATGGCTTCAAGAATACACACAGGGAAGAGCCTAATTTACCATTTGCGGCTGTTATGTCAGTGTCGTTCTCAAGAACAAGAAATGACTCTATTTTATTATTGGGAGAAAGACATTTTGCATGCACAAAGTTCCTATATATACCAATGTGGTAAATATAATTGTAACATTTTGAATCAGAGAAGAAACCCGACACTACAATTTAGTTTATTTCAAAACGCAATAAAAAAAAAAGCCTATATTGCAGCAAGAAATATCATAAAATAGAGCAACTATATCAAAATAAATACAATGAAATCAATCGCTACTTCGCAAAATGCAGTAAATCAACATTGCATAAATTCAAGTCAGAACAAATCGTAATGAACATGAAGAAGATGTCAATTTTCGATGTCAATTTTGGGGACATACCCTAGAGGGGTAAACCTCATACCCTAATTTTGTCGAGTTGTTTAGGTGCATATACAAGTGGCTCGTAGTATAGTGGGAACAGTGTCGACGCCTACCTAACCGGTTAAGATCGTGCCACGTGACATTTTTCACTATAAACCTCATGTGCACGCACAATTCCTTCGGCCAAATACGCAAAAATTGGCAACAAATATACATAAACCGCCAAACTGGTTGCAGCATGTTTGCGGGGGGATATAATAATACCGATACCAAACTGCCGAAACCAACCTATTCAGAAGTACCGAAACCGTCATGAAATTGCCAATTAAGAAGGGTCTGATACCAATTCAGATAATATACCAGCGGAGGTTTTAAAGTATTTGCTCACTGTATCTATATGTCTTCAAGAACCTGAAGGAGTACTTTGAATTTCTGCCACTTTCCTATGAAGTAAGGGAACCTGTCCTATCTCATCAGCATGTGAGCTATAGATCAGTGTATCAATCAATACTGTGTCATATATTGAAGCCCCCCTTTTCAATCAGCATGCATCATCAGCATGTCTTTGTCAGGCTAGACTCCTGATGGGACTAAACTCCCGAGAGGGGAGCCCACACCACATCATGCCCAGTAATCTGACTGGCCTGAGCCGACATGAAACAATTATAGGCTGATCGATCCCCTCATCCACACCATTTGCATGTCATCCACTGATCTCTCTTTCATCTGGGGCTCATAAAATCACCAATAACTGTAGGTAGATTTAGGCAGTGAAGGAATCAGTTCTACTACAGAAACTCAAAATAGTAACTTGCAATATGGTTATGATCACGTGGACGTATTTTTCTATTTAGGTCCTTGTTCTATTTAGGCCCTTAAAAAACTCAAAGGACGAGATGTATTTAATCTAACGATTTTTCATTGACGAGTTCTAAAAATGAGTAACTCATGAGGTACTCTATGGTTTTTGGTTAAGGAATAGACGGAAATCCATCTGACCATCCCTTTGATTGAAAGTGCACATGTAGTCGGTATTTGGCACAGTGCAAGCAAATATGGGGACTTAAAGCAAAGTGGTTCGAGAAGGGACTCAAGATTTCCTTCTGCCCCCTTGCGACCCAATCTGGTAGTGTAGGCAGATACCCCTTTCCATTTGGGGTAATCTGACACAGACAACAAAATGATGTCCGTATTCATATGGTCACTGTTGTAAAAATTCGACTAGTCGGTAAAAAAAAATAGGCTCAAGCAATAATCGGACCTAGACAGCGGCTAGACGAGCCTAGTCGCCAATTAGGCGGTTCCAAAAAAAGGAATTAAAAAGATCAAAATCCGACCCAAAATTCAGTTCTTTCAAAAACCTAAAAGCAACCGACAAAGAAGAAGAAGGAGAAGAAGTTTCAGAAAAGGTGCATACCAAGGATATATATATATATATATATATATATATATATATATATATATATATATATATATATATATATATACCGACTAGTCCTCCGATTAATCTGATTAATTTCTAGTCCCTGCAAACCGACTAACGTTTGACTAGCAATTTTTACAACCTTGCATATGGTGTCCAAGAAACATAGGTAAATACTTTTGTACCTGCTTGAAAATGTTTGTATCATTTATCCGTATCATAACCATGTACCATGTGCGTATTCATGCAACATAGGAGGTATCAACCACAAGCTGCTAAAGCAAACTAACAATCATGCAGTTTGCTAAGTTATATTTTTTAGCAACCAACAAGAAGACATGCTACAAACTCGAATAAACGAAATCTCTCAATTAGTTGCAACTCACTTTGCAGCCGAATTGATAACACGACTGAGTTACAACTGAGATGAACAAGAACTGGTGATACCTACTGACCAGATTTATAACCACTCGATCACTTTCAAGCATGACACATGGCTAAAATAAACTACAGAAAAAGGAATGAACATCTAACCAATTTTCCCTATATAGTTGTATGCATCATTACTTGGCAACTGCTAACCAAACAAGTTAATACATTTCTTATGGTTCCCTGATATCAAGATTTATTGTCAACTTGTCGCCAAATGGAGAAAAAAGCAAAATGACAAAAATACTGCATTTCATTTTGGTTCTTTTACGAAATACTCGTGAATCAACAAGCCTTTTCACATTTAGTTGCTTGCTCCCTTGCATGTATGTTCTTCAGACTTCAAACCTTTTGCCAGATGAACAGTACAGCAAAGAATAAACAATAACAATAAATCATAAACAATCCTGGAAAGAGCACTTGAGAACAATTTGATCAGTAGAAGATCTAAACAATAAAACTGAGTATTTCTAGGGCAGAATGTATATTACTTCCAAACCAAAATTCTGACTTTATCCTTTTATGAGATGATAAGGAAATGTTAATTTTATTATTTCCGGGAAGGAATCTTATGGTTTTCACTTGCATTGCTTTTCATTCCAGAATCACCCAGGACAAAGCAGTATCAGAATTGATGACAAGATGTACCCTTAAGATAAAAGCTTTGATGTCTTGCTAATATAATGTTAAACATGTGATAAGCTCCAATAAACCAACTACCCTTTCATTTGATTTGACATTTCATCCTAGTGTCTGTATTACAAATCATGATACATGTGTATTACTAAACGAAGAATGAATACAAAAAGAACATACCTTTTTTTCCTCGACAGCTCTAAGACTACATAGTATCTCTCATTGTTTTACCAGCAACTCCACTTTCACTAAACTAATCAAAGAACCTACTGTTAACCCCAGCTCTGTACAGCTGCAATGTTCCTGCAGGATCGGCAGTAATTTGGATCTCACTCAAAGCAGGCACAAAAAGAACATCTCCTTCCTTGGCCATCATATTTTCAGCTGCTGATCCAATCTGCAATCTTGCCTCACCAGCCACTACAAGAAAAAGAGATGGACCAGGGACCGCAGAAAGCACAACAGACTCTCCTGAAGGAAGCAAGCAGTGATCAACTTCAAATTCATCGAATGGGGGCGTGTAGCGCAGCATGTATGGATTCAAGGGAATCCCTCGCAGAATTTCAGGAAATCCCTGCAATATTTCAAAGAAATAGGAATATTATTAATTATATTATTGAGTCATATATGACCAGTAACACAACGTTAACATAAGTTGATAAGCTTACATATAAACTACAACTTTAAGACAAAGATGAGCTTGATGTTATGTAGACACTGAGGCATGCGATAGAAGAGGGTTACTCAGGATCAGGACAAAAGTATGTGTTCTTCATGAAGGTGGTATCGACAAAAGTATGTTATTCTTGAACGTGCGTACAAGAGTAGCTCATATATTGTTAAATGCCTAATAAATTATGCATCATTTTATACTTTTTAACTTCATTATTCTGCAATATATATATATATATATATATATATATATATATATAAAAGGAGGGATCCACATCCTCTCACTTTTGCATTCCCCATGCATCCCCTCTTTCACAACCATTTGATCTTGTTTAAGTCATCTAATCTTAACCGTTGATTTTTCAACGGTTAAGATTAGATGACTTAAACAAGATCCAACGGATGTTATCATGGGGATGCATGGGGGATGCAAAAGTGGGGGGATGTAGATCCCTCCTCTCTCTTTCTCTCTCTCTCTCTCTCTCTCTCTCTATATATATATATATATATGGAAGAGGTAATTGTTTATGTTTGCTCCCACCGGGATTCGAACACCGCCCACCGGGTCTTATGTCTCCACTCTAGCCACTTGAGCTACCAAGTCTTGACTATATATATATATATTTTTTTGGAAAAAGGGTAAATTTTATTCCAAAAGAAAAGCCATAATCTTACAACATACAATCAGAGTGGGACTCCCACTCATCAATTCTCCATAGCAGTTACATCAAACTCGATGTTATGGAGAATGCCTACCGGAGGGGTGACCAGCCCCTCAAAGATCCGCCGGTTTCGCTCCCGCCATACATGTCAAACTGAAGCAGCCAGTCGAACTCTGGCGGTTCGGAACCAGTCCTGCCCTCGACCCCTGCTATCCCGGATCACCGTGATGATGTCCCCAATACCTTTCCCGGAGGCAGGCACTCCCAATGCACGACTCTGCTCCGACCAGATCTGCCATGCCAGAGTGCACTCGAAGAAAATATGCTTTATAGATTCAGGCTCCAAACAGCAAAGCACACACTTGGGATCCGGAACTGGCACTCCAAACGAACTCAGGCGAACCCTAGTCAAGAGGCGGCCCAGTAGAAGCTTGTAAACACACAACTGCATCTTCCTGGCCAGACCCTTGCACCAAACGAACTCGTAGTCGGGACTCAGAGGAAAAGTGCGCCGGATGAGGTTGTAGCAGCTCCGGAACTGGAACTTCCCAGTTCCCGGAGTTGCTCCAGCCGGCTCCCAAATCCACCGATCCGCAGGCAAAGCCGGATCAATGACTGTAGACATAATGATCTCACCCAGCTCCTCAGTGAACCGATAAGAATCCGGCCTCCACTTCCCATTCCGTATGATGCGACTACACATCAGACCACGTCTGTCCTCCTGATGAGTCGGGGCACCCCTGATGTCCAAAAGCGAACGCCGATCTAGCCAAGGATCCCGCCAGAGGTCCGTACCAGACTCATCCTTCATGACCCTCCGGATAGCAGACTTGAGCACCCCCCTGTGTCTCAAGACAGTCTTGAACGTGACTGAATGATTGTTGTCAGTAGAACACATCCAAAAGTTGTCCTGCTTCACGTATCTGCAGTGCATCCAGTCCGCCCAGAGAGATCCCCCGCTGATGAACCTCCAGGCCAGCTTAAGCGCAGAAGCCTCCCTAATCTCCAGCAACGGCCTGGGCCCCACTCCTCCCTCCTTCCTGGGACGACAGAGCTGCTCCCAGGAGATCGCGTGCATACCCCCTCCAAATAAAATCGGCACAGAGCTGCTCCACTTTCCGAATAGTGGCCACAGGAAGGAGGATGGACTGCAGCCAGAAGTGGGCCACAGCCGAAATCACCGATCTAACCAGCCCAACGCGTCCGCCAAATGACAGACCGGCTGCCTGCCAACCTTCCACTCTCCGCTGGACGTACTCCACCAGACTATGGCAGTCCTGATCCCGTGCATAGTTGACTGTGAGAGGCACTCCTAAGTAACGCACAGGAAGATCACTCCTCGCGATACCCAGCACATCGGCCCGCTCCTCCTTCCGGGGACACAGGGAGCTAAAGTAGACCCTACTCTTATCCCTGTTCATCTGGAGACCCGAAAAGGACTTCAAATCTTCCATAATAGCCGCAAGCGTCTGCAACCCCTCTGTCGAAGGCTGGATGAAGACTAGAAGATCATCTGCATAAATAAGGTGGGTAACTGGGGGATCCACCCTCCGAAACAGAGGGACCATCCGTCCACGGTGCACTGCCAGATCCATCAAGCACGTGAAATATTCCATAACAAGCGTGAACAGGTAAGGGGACAATGGGTCACCTTGCCTAAGCCCACGGTTGCTCTGGAAGTACCCATAAGGAACGCCCTGGATGAGAACAGAGAAAGTAGGGGACGTGATGCACTCCCGGATCAACGCAACCCAGTGTTCCGCAAAACCCATGGCGGTCATCAGATGGCAGAGGAAGTCACGATTGACCATGTCATACGCCTTCCTCAGGTCCAGTTTAACACAAGCTTTCTCCCCTCCTGGTCTGCTAAATCCCCTCACCATCTCATGGGCCAGGAGGCTGTGCTCTGCGATCGACCTTCCCTTGATGAACGCAGCCTGATTCGGAGACACCAAGTCCTGCATGATCCCCTCCATCCGCCGGCACATAAGGTGCGTAATTATCTTATAAAGATAATTACAACACGCAATATGTCTGAAGTCCGTCAATGTTGTCGCTCCCTCCAAGTCTTGACTATATATATATATATATATATATATATATATATATATATAAAGCACAGTGGATTTTTGGTCCGACCCATGTGCTTTGGTTCAACGATGATGAAAGGACTAAAATGCCCCTCTCTCTATAAGAGAGGAGGAGGTCCCATGTTGGGTGCGGAGCAACCGGTTGTTCCAACGGCACCCCCGCCTCCAGCTCCTCTTGCACCGTCCCTCCCTCCGCCGCCTCCGCTCCATCCTCGCCCACGCCGTCGTCGCCGGCCTCTTCCGCAACCCCTTCGTCGCAAGCAGCCTCCTCCACCGCGCCGCCGACGCCGACCCTTCCTTCGCCGCCTCCCTCTTCTCCGCCATGACCAACCCCAACCCCTTCTCCTTCAACACCGCCATCGCCATCTCCGCCGACCCACTCTCCATCTACTCCCAAGTGCTCCGTCGCCGCGTCCCTCCCGACTCCCACACCTTCTCTTCCTTGCTCAACACCATCACTGCCGCCGCCGCCACCAGGTCGCTCCACACACACGCCATCCTCCTCGGATTTCAGCCCGACCCCTTCGTGCAGACCGTCCTGCTCACCGCCTACTCCCGACGCGGCTCCGCCGACTACGCCCTGCGGGTGTTCGACGGAATGCCGCACAGAGACGTCGTCTCCTGGACCGCCGTCGTCTCGGACTTCGCCGCCCTCGGACGCCCCGCGACGGCCCTGTGCGTCTTCGCCTGCACGAGGCCCCACGTCGTCCCGAACGCCGCTACCGTGGTCTTTGCCGCGTCCGCCTCCGCCGGGCTCGGGTCCCTGGCGCTGGTCCGGTGCCTGCACGCCTACATCGAGAAGGCCGGGTTCGGAGGCCGCGTCTCCGTCCGGAACTCCCTGACGCTGACCCGGTGCCTGCACGCCTACGTCGAGAAGGCCGAGTTCGTGCACGGGTTATCCACTAGTATATATATAAAGCAAGTGGATTTTTGGTCCGACCCATGTGCTTTGGTTCAACGATGATGAAAGAACTAAATTGTCCCATTCTATAAGAGAGGAGGAGGTCCCATGTTGGGTGCGGAGCAACCGGTTGTTCCGTCTCCAGCTCCTCTTGCACCGCCCCTCCCTCCGCCGCCTCCGCTCCATCCTCGCCCACGTCGTCGTCGCCGGACTCTTCCGCAACCCCTTCGTCGCAAGCAGCCTCCTCCACCGCGCCGCCGACGCTGACCCTTCCTTCGCCGCCTCCCTCTTCTCCGCCATGACCAACCCCAACCCCTTCTCCTTCAACACCGCCATTACCATCTCCGCCGACCCACTCTCCATCTATTCCCAAATGCTCCGCCGTCACGTCCCTCCCGACTCCCACACCTTCTCTTCCTTGCTCAATACCACCACCGCCGCCGCCGCCAGGTCGCTCCACGCACACGCCCTCCTCCTCGGATTCCGGTCCGACCCCTTCGTGTAGACCGTCCTGCTCACCGCCTACTCCCGACGCGGCTCCACCAACCTCGCCTTGCGGGTGTTCGACGGAATGCCGCACAGGGACGTCTCCTAGACCGCCGCCGTCTCGGGCCTCGCCGCCCTCGGACGTCCCGCATCAGCCCTGCGCGTCTTCGACTCCATGAGGCCCCACGCCGCCCCGAACGCCGCCATCGTGGTCTTTGCCGTGTCCGCCTCCGCCGGGCTCGGGTCCCTGGCGCTGGCTCGGTGCCTGCACGCCTACGTCGAGAAGGCCGGGTTCGGATGCCGCGTCTCCGTCCGGAACTCCCTGGCGCTAGCCCGGTGCCTGCACGCCTACGTCGAGAAGGCTGGGTTCGTGTCCGTGCCATTATGGCAAGGGTTATCCACTAGTATATATATATATAGTGCGCAAGGTATAAACTCTTTAAAGTAATCCTCCTTTTTTTTCCCAAAAGTTTCTTTGCATAAAGGTACAGACATAGGGTGAAACCGTGAAACTTATTTCGCCTGTAACATTTGGCCTTAGGAAAAACAGCACATCTAGCAGAAATCAAGTTTAAACCGGTTGATTGTTAAAGTGCTTCTTCATTCACTACACAATTTCTTAATCTTCATTATTTGACTAAATAAGTAGCTGAGATATAATAACCCTTGTCCTCCCAAACACGTCAAAATCTCAAAAAGTATATAATCAAATTCTGCACTTTTCGTTATTTTCAATTTTGTTAAATCATCTTTAAAACTTCAAAATTTCACAAACATCCAAAGATACATCTGTCATTATAAAACTAAGATCTTTTCAACGAGTAATCATGAGACAAATTGATATTCAGGTGGATCCTAATGTATGAGTCCCTGACAAGTGGGAAAACCATCTTAGATATGCCTCACTCGTGAAGAGTTAATCAATGTACAGTCATAGACCCCAACAAGAAAGTAAGACAGTAGTTCTTTTAGTGAAGTATATATACAGAGGGTCCCCTCTTTTTGTTGATTGATTGATTGATTTATTTTGAATCAGAGAATCCTCCTTTGATAAATGCAAAGGCAAGCAGGAACCTCCTTGATTTAATAAAAACTGATCTTCCTTTGTGTTAAACAAATAAATACTGCAAGAAGCACAGGATATATATCTTCTGTCTAACCTGCTGCCTTACAATCAGGCTAGTAAGGTGGGGAGCTTTGTTTATAACTTCATTCTTACAAAGTGAGCAACCAAGTTGCTATCAAGAAATATAATGACGATAAATGGTACAAGTGTTAATTTTAACTAAGTTTCTCAAGGTACTAAGTCCCATCAAGAACTTTGTTTACATGCATCCATCCATCAGCTTAAAATAATTTTTTTTCATTCAATTAAGAACTCAGAAAATGTAGGTAGGTTTCAACTGCCAAAAGAGTAACTGGCATAATGTCAGAAAAGTAGCATAGAAGTTTTGCACCCATGATTTAATATATAGGTAAATCAAGAAATAGCATAGGAAGAGAACCTATTCCATAATGTCAGAAAAAGTAGCTTAGAACTTTTAGCAGATATCTGGTGTTAGCTTGCAACTTAACAAATTCCAGAAGTAATAAACAGTGAAGGTAAGACACTAAAGTTGAGTAAAAAGAACACTCACAGGCCTGTATGTTAGCATAGAACAGAGGGTCTGCACATCCCTGTACTTAGGAGTAAGTCCAGCCCGCACAACATTATCTGATGTTGCCATGCATTCGATACACTCGCCAGAAACATATGCGTGGGGTTCATTAGCACCAATATACAGTGCTTCACCAGGACTAAGCTTCACATAATTGAAGAAGAAGGCTGATATAACTCCAACATCAGCTGGATACTGCTTTTCTAATAATAATACCAGTTGTTCCTTCTCCGTTAGCACCCTAATCTGGTTCAAGTAAGAATTTAACCTCAGCAATGAGTAAGAAAATAGAAACAGATTAGCAAAATGCATCCCATATAAACCCTCGGGCCTCGGCAATAATAAAGTAGTTATGCATGAAGACTGAGTAAACAGAATGGCCTCGGCCCTCATTGGTCTCACTAGCTGAATAACGTGGCATGAAATCTTCTCTACACAAAAAAAAAAAGAGCTAACCATGTTAATTAGGAAGGTTAAAGATATTCTTATACACAGATTTCAAAGTAGACAGTCATAAGATTTGTACCAACCATCACCTTCCATAGATAAAATTGCTAGCTTTAGAGAGTATTATACACTTAACTAGTGACCATCTGTGTTCTTACAAGATACAGTAGCTGCTAATGGAGAAGTACTCATGTCATTTTGATAAGAGATGAACGCATTAGTTATTGCCATGTGAAGATAATCGTTAAAGAGTAGCAACAAGCTATACAATTAGCCTCTGAAAAGCGTAGCTAACACCAGTTTGTTTAACTTTTTATTATGTGACAAACCACAATATCTTCATTTGTTAAACTATGTTAATCGAAAAGGTATTATAGTCTTATGCTATCAGTTCCTCAGTAGATTTTCTGCAACCTTGATGCATCAAAACTATTGCTTGAAGACATCAAAATGTTCCACACCATGCAAATTATTTAGAGTCCCAATTATTTACAAAATATAAGCCTCCACGCTTCCAACGTGCTGAAAACTCCGTATTAAGAATTCTAGAAAAGTACCTCCATTCTAAATCATACAATTTGACCATGTTATTCCACTGAAAACGTTATTACAAACAAGCAATATCTTAGGTTGAAAGAGCAAATTGTGCCATCTAATTGCTAACTACCAAGGAGGACCTCCTCACCTCTTCAAATTAATATTCACATTGATCCCATTTTGTTTATAGAAATAACATGCTCTATCAATCTACATTGAATTCCTAACTATTGCCAACGTAATTTTTTGCAAACACTGAGACAACCTTTCGGTTGACACCACTTTCAGGCAAAATTTAAAAAGCACAATTTAGGGAGAGTGCTCAGGAATGTCTTCTACCTTAATCAATTTTGGGTGTTTTATGATGTACATGACCACGTTTCTACTTCCGCATACATATATAATTAATAATTACCTCTTTACAGTAAGGATAACATATTTCACCAACTCCATCCACCAAGGCCCCAACCACCACCCTAAAAGTAACCATTTTATCAACAGTATTAAGATGTCATCCCATCTTCGATATGTTAAATCATTAGTTTCTATGCATCTAAATCATAAAGAAGCCAGCAAGTGCATGTTCGACTCGCACACATTCAACTTATTTTGTACCTGACAGCCATGATATGAAGCTGATGTTACAGAGATGATGTCCATATGTAGAGATGAAGACGACTGATGTAGCCGACACCAAAACTTTTGGGGTAAAAAGACTTTGTTGCTTTTCTTGTTGTTGTACATACGACCTCTTGTTTACAGAACCAGAGCTCCGTAATGGGTGGGTTGGAGAGGTATAGTTAAACCAGAATCATCTAAAAGTAATTTTTGTAGCAAGAAAAAGAGGAAATTTTAAATTTATCTGACTTGTACAATGTGAAGGAAATGAAACTATTCTAGTTTACTAGGGGAATTTGTAATCCAGTTAGAGATCAGCAGTGTTAAAAGAAACACAACAGCAATGGGCACTCGACCATTAAATTAGGGAGAGAAAGGAGCACATAAGGATCCAAAACTACCTTACTTTCAGCGTTCAAACGATTTGTCAGTTTCAATACCACTTCAGAGATTGAATCTTTACTAGCTGACATAAGTTTAGTGAAGAGAGACTGCAGTACAGCTTTTACTTCCTCAAATCTGTCTTGGTCCTTAATGTTCATCACATTGCTTGCATTCTCATCACCAACTAGCTCTGTAATCTCAGGCACGTTAATAAGTACATGCTTGAGCTCCTGAATAGACAGCAATTTCCATTAGAAAAAAGAGACGAGTGTATATTTATTCATTTTCTTGTTTCAAAGTATTTCTCGACTGAATAAGTTTGTAAATGCAGCATACATCATAAACAAGAAATAGACCCACAAACACAATTTTCTAAAAGCAGTTGGAGGAAAGAATATCCATGCATGGTATTTCAAGGAAAAATAAAAAGGAGACTGATCTACCTACCAGAAATTGATAATGATGGGAAACTGAGGGAAAATATAGACAATACATTATAAAACTTGCAGCAAAAAATAGACAAGCCTAGCAATTAGCATCTGCCGTTATACCTAGAAAAAACAGGAAAGCATCATCAATGAAACAAGAATATATAATGGCGCCTAAGTGTTGACAATACGACTCACTTAATGCAGCTAAAATGAAGTTCCAATTCTTTAAAGGCAAATTTTTAGTACTAACTATAAGTTAAACATAATAATTATTCTAATATTAATTATACCTAAAATATAATTTGTTAGGAATAAAATTAAGTTAAAGAGAAATTAAATCTCTTAAAATAATCTCAATTATA
This sequence comes from Iris pallida, assembly GCA_029216955.1. Taxonomy (NCBI): domain Eukaryota; kingdom Viridiplantae; phylum Streptophyta; class Magnoliopsida; order Asparagales; family Iridaceae; genus Iris; species Iris pallida. Next base: position 1,259,990 of record JANAVB010025998.1, read on the forward strand.
ACAATCTAATTTTTTATAAAATAAAATAAAAATCAAACAAATTGTATGACGTTACATATTAATGTTTTTTGTTACATATAAGGGTAATATATGACGTCTATCTGGAACTTGTTACATGTTACATACAAGGGTAATATATGTCATATATGTAACTTGTTACATATTACTGCTATTTGTTAAATATAATGGTAATATGACATCTACATATTACATATAATGAACATATGTAATATCTACATGTAACTTGTGACATTTATCCAACTTGTGATCATTGCATCTAGCTTGTGACCTCGATACCTAACTTATGACTATCTATACTTCACGTGTAACTTCGGTAAAGAACTTGTGATAATGATATGTGACGTATTACATTTTCATATAACTTGTGATATTTGTACCTAACTTGTGATCAGTGTAAGTGACTTGTGACATTGATACATAATATGTGATATTTAGTATTTAACTTATGATATTCGTATGCTATATGTGATATTGATATCTCGTTGTAACATATTACTTTTCGTTATAACGTGTTATAAATAATTTGTACGTTGCATGCAAATTGAGACCAAAAAAGGGGACCAAAATTTGACCTAAGTGAAAGTGAAAGTAAATCATATCAAGATAAAGTGGAAAGAATTAGAGACTATTGGACGCGAACCGCGTCGAAAACAGAGTTCGGGAGCAAGCGACGTCAAAAATGGATTATGATACGCAAATCGAGGAGAAAACAAATAATTATAGAAGTCACAACTAATTGAATTATAGGAGTTAGGAAGACATCCTATTGAATGCTCTCCTTGTTAAATAGATAAACATTCTATTGAATGTTCTCTTTGTTAAATAGATCTATATATTTTGAATGGAAGAAAGGGTGGAAATGTTGCATTTATGATTTATGGTAAGAAAGACTAGATTATGGAGGGAAATATAGATGTATATGCCATTTGAGGCTTTGTTGAAAGTGGCGATAAATTTTGACCTAGTGTTATATATATATATATATATATATATATATATATATATATATATATATATATATATATATATATATATATATATATGGAAAAAGGTAAATTTTATTCCAAATGCAACGCAATAATCTTACAACATACAATCATGGTGGGACTCTCACACTTCAGTTCTACATAGCATGTACATCGAATTCAATGTTATAGAGGATGTCTACAGGAGGGATGATTAACCCCTCGAAGATATGAAAGTTTCGTTCCCTCCATACATGCCAAACAGCGGCAGCCAGTCGGACTCTGGCGGTCCGGAACCAGTCATGCCCTCTACCTCTGCTATCTCGAAGCACAGAGATGATGTCCCCAACCCCTTTCCGGAATCACATCCACCCAACACCCTGCTTTGCTCAGACCAGATCTGCCATGACAAGTCACACTCAAAGAAAATGTGCCTTATAGATTCATTTTCCATACTGCATAGCACACACTTAGGGTCAGGGACCTGAACCCCAAAAGCACTAAGTCGATCTCTCGTCAGAAGACGACCAAGAAGCCGATAAACACACAATTGCATCCTCCTTGCAAGTCCCTTACACCATACGAACTCATAGTCAGTACTCAGAGGGAAAGTGCGCCTAACGAGATTATAGCAGCTCCAGAACTGGAACTGTCCAGTCCCCGTAGAAACTCCAGGCGGGTCCCAGACCCATCGATCAGCCGACAATACTGGGTCCAAGGTGACTGCCCTAATAATATCACCAAGCTCCTCGGTGTAGCGATAAGACTCAGGGCTCCACTCTCCATCTCGGATAATCCGTTGGCAAGTCAGACCCCTTCTGTTCTCCTGATGCGACGGTGCTCCCCTGATCTCTAACAGAGATTGACGATCAAGCCAAGGATCCCGCCAGAGGTCTGTGCCAGCCCCATCCTTCATGACCCTTCGGATTGCAGATTTGAGTACCCCCCCCTATGTCTCAAAATAGTCTTGAAAGTGACTGAATGGTTATTGTCCATGGCACAGTTCCATAGGTTGCCATGTTTCACATATCTGTTATGCATCCAGTCAGCCCAGAGGGATCCCCTATTGATGAATCTCCATGCCAGCTTCAGCGCCGAGACCTCCCTGATCTCCAACAATGACCGAAACCCCACTCCTCCCTCCTTTCTGGGACGACAAAGCTGCTCCCAGGAGATCGCATGCATACCACCCCTCCATATGAAGTCTGCACACATCAGCTCCACTTTCCTGATAGTGACAATAGGAAGTAAGATGGATTGCAGCCAGAAATGGGCCACGGCTGATACCATCGATCTAACCAGCTCGATACGTCCTCCAAAGGATAAACCAACAGCTTGACATCCTTCAACCCTCCCATGGACGTACTCCACCAGGCTATGGCAGTCATGATCCCGCGCATAGTTGACTGTGAGAGGGACCCCCAAATACTTCACCGGTAACTCGCTCCTCTCAACTCCCAGCGCGCCGGCCAACTCCTCCTTCTAGGAACAGAGGTAGCTGAAATACACTATGCTCTTCTCTCTGTTCATTTGCAGGCCTGAAAGTGATTTCAGCTCTCCCATAATCTCCGCAATCATGTGCATACCCTCCGTAGATGGCTGAATGAACACCAAGAGATCGTCTGCATAAATAAGGTGGGTAACCGGAGAATCAATCCCCCTGAACAATGGAACCAGTCTCCCACGATGCACTGCCATGTCCATCAAGCATGTGAAGTATTCCATGACAAGCGTGAATAGGTAAGGGGACAGAGGATCGACTTGCCTAAGTCTACGATTGCTCTGGAAATACCCAAACGGTGTGCCCCGAATAAGGACAAAGAAAGTGGGAGTCGTGATACATTCCCGGATCCTCGCAACCCAGCCATCGTCAAAACCCATGGCAGACATCAGATGACAAAGGAAATCCCTATTGACCATGTCATAGGCCTTCCTCAGATCCACCTTCACGCATGCCTTCTCCCCGCCAGGCTTACCGAAGCCCCTCACCATCTCATGCGCCAGTAGGCTGTGCTCCGCGATCGACCTCCCCTTGATGAAAGCAGCCTGGTTCGGAGAGACTAAGTTCTGCATGATCCCCTCCATCCGCCGGTACATGAGGTGCGTAATTATCTTATACAGATAATTACAACACGTAAAAGGTCTGAAATCTGCTAGCGATGTCGCTCCCTCCTTCTTAGGCACAAGTGTCGGGAAAGTGTAGTTCAGCTCCTTCAACAACTTCCCTTTAGTGAAGAACTCCTTGACCACCTCAAGGACCTGGAACTTCAGAATGTCCCAGTGTCGTTTGTAGAACCCGCTGCTAAAGCCATCCGGACCATAAGCTTTGTTGGGATCCGCCATCGAGATAATAGTCTCCACCTCCTCCATAGTAACATGGACAAGTAGTAGGCTATTCCCATAAGGAGTCACCAACTTCTTCGTAACTACATCCGAAAACACAGACAGGTAGTCAGTCTGAAAATATAACTCAGAGTAGTACCCGACTGCCTCCTCTTGGATCTTTGTCGGCTCCCCCACCAGATTACCCTCCGCATCAAGCAGCTGGGAGATGTTGTTCCGGTGCTGTCTGGTCCGAATGACATCATAGAAGAACTTGGTGCAACGGTCACCATCCTTCAGCCAGGAGCATTTAGCGCGTTGTGTCGCACTAACCTCCTTCTGGAGACGCAGGATGTTGACTTCCCCTATCAGCTCCTTCTCTCTCACCGCCAGATCCCCGTTCATCATGTCGGATTGCATATCCTGCTGGATGGACCGGAGCTCTGCCTCCTTGTCTTCTAGCGAAGTCTTGGGCAAATCCTGCACCCAGCTTCGTAAGGATCTCTTCGTGGCCTTGAGCCGGTGCACCATACGAAACTGAGCCGTACCATCCTATCTGCTAGAGAGACCCTCCGTAACGGCTTCCAAGTAGCCCTCCGAGAGATACTAGCTGTTGTTGTACCGGAAGGGACGCGACCTCACAAAAGGCCGGTCTGTGAAGCCAACCCTGATGGGGGAGTGATCACTCGTCCCGGCGGCCAGACCCTTAGCCGAAGAGTTGGGAAAGCGCCGAAACCACTCCCCATTGCCCAAGGCTCTATCCAGCTGGCAAGCAACCCTGTTACGGACTGCTTTGTTATGCCAGGTCCAGATAAATCCCGAGCGCGACAGCCCCTGAAGTCCCGCCTGAAGTAGGCATCTCTGGAAGTCATATAGGACCGGATCAGGAACCGGCCTGCCACCCACCTTCTTTCCTCTGTATAGTAGCGCATTGAAGTCCCCCATCAGTAGAAGCGGTAGGTGCGAAGAAGCAGCAACAGAGGCCACCCTGGATATGTTGCTCCACGGGGTCTTCTGCCGTCGCCTGTCGTTGTGGTCGTACCCCGCTCCCAGTAAGAATCGAAAACTACCCTTCTTCTCAAAAGAGATGGTAATCAGCTGATCCGTCATCAAGATCAAGTCTCCATCCCAACAGGTAGAATTCCATCTGACCCATATCCTAGCCATGTCGCATAGTGCCAGGTTGTGGAGTTGGACCCAATGAGATAGGGTCCGACGAGCTAAAGTCTTCTCCCCTTTAATCTTCGTCTCCAGCAGGATAGAGATGTCACACTTCTCTCTGTGTAAGACCCCACAAATCTTCCTCCATCTCCCTAACGAACACGCGTCCCGCACGTTCCAGGCGATAATCGTCATTAATTATTTAGAGAGGTTCCCCTGAATATCACCTGGACTGGCACCTGGGGGTGGTACCACATCCGTCGCTGTCATATCTTCCTCCCTCCCAGCAGTAGGAGGCGGCCGGGTCGCTGCCTGGGAGAGCACTAGAGTCCAGGCCGAGTTGTCCACAGAGAGCGCCTCATCCCTAGCAGGGGAATGGCCCCCCACACTGGAGGGAACATCTCGCAGTGGTCCAGCATGTCTCTTCCTGCTATAGACTATCTTCTCAGGAGAACCTCCATCAACCCGCTCCTCTCCCCAAGGCCACCATCCCTCTGGTGACCATACTCCTCTGCGCTGAGAAGGTGATCATAGCCCCACTAGTAGGAGCCGGCTGGGGCGAGATAGTGAGGCACAGCCCCCCAGGCTCCTCCATCGGTCGGTCCCCCTCCTGTATGATATCCTCCGTTCCATCATCGCTGGATAGAGACTCCACTGCCCGTGGTGGGCCAGGCACCTCAAGAGGTGAAGCAGAAGGCGCCGGCTGAGATCCCCCTGTCGACCAAGAACTGTCCAGATGTCCGAAACACGCACACTGAGAACAGGTTGGGGGAACCTATTCATACTCCACCTTCTGGGTAAGAACCTCTCCAGAAGGCACTTCATACTCCAGTAGACTCGGTAACTCCCCTCCAGCCCGGATCTCAACGAATATCCGAGCATGCATCAGCCTCGTCCAAAAAGTTGTAGCATCATCAGCCTTGATCAGGGTGCCCACCAAACTGGTAAGTCGCATCAGCAATGGGATACTCCAGAACCGAACGGAAAACTCAGGAAAGCTTATCCAAACCGGGATAGCATTCAAGACTTCCCTCTCAGCGCAAATCTGGGGTCCACTCCTTCAGGATGATCAACATGCCATCAAATGTCCACGGACCACCCTGCAGGATCCTGGTAACATCTTCTGCCAGCCCAAACTTCACATACTATAAGCCATTTTCCCGAGCAAATATCTCCGTACTACCTTTAGGCTGTCAGACGCGTGCCGCATACCCCCTGATCTGTCCATAGAATGGCTTGTTGTCCATGACGTACAGCACCAGCATGTTTTTCCAGAAGGCAGTTACCTTCTCAATCTTCTCTGCAGGGAACGAGGCCCGGAAGCCGCTCCCTACCTTCATCGGTGGCACATACTCCATAGAAGTGGAGCTTTTAGGCCCCACCGGTGTGCAGATCTCAGCCCAGGACCGTCCCGCTGGGCTAGGAGTCGTTCCCTGTGAGCGGGTGGCAACTCCAGGGGTAAGAGACCCTGAACCCTGACCTCCCCGGTCCACCACTTTACCCTTTCCTTTTTCCGCCATGGTCGCCTTAGGACGCCAGTCCACTGTTCTCCCAGTAGTCACCGCAGGGCCACGAGCCGACATCCTCAGCCCCGATCCCTCGCCCAGTTTCCTCCCAGCAAAAGAACACGTCTTTTGGAGACTCTGCGCGCCCCCACCTTGCTCCCCGCCTTGGTCCTCCGCCGTCTCGTAACCGTCGTCCAGCCACCTCCCTCCATCAGTCCATCCGGAGAAACAGAACCGGATCCAGGTTGGAAATCCGGGGTTTCCGTCAGGTCGGGGACCCATCGGGCTCCCCCAGGCACTGTCGTCGTCGTCGCCGACCAGTCGTACGCACCCCTGCCACCGCCACCACCGACAGCAGCCTTGCCGCCGCCGCCCGTGGCCGTGCCGCCCCCGCCGACGCCTCCGCCACCAGCCCGCGCTGCCCTAGCGCCCGCCTTGCCGCCGACGGCGCCGTTTCTGCCGACGCCCACGCCGTCCCCGGCCGGTCCTCCTCCTGGCGCGCCGGTGGCCGCGCCGGGCGCGCCGGGGTCCCAGGTGTGGGATCCCCTCTCGATCGCATGGGAAACCCTAGCGCCCCCCTCTCGATCGCACGACATCTCTTCTATATATATATATATATATATATATATATATATATATATATATATATATATATACACGTAAAAGGTAATTTACTGATATCAGGAACATTATTACAACTCCGCTACTATTCTCGTGGCTTAACAAAAAGCCACTTGAGTCAGCGTATTACATCATAGTGATAATATCATATTCAATATTGTGCAGGATTCCAACTAGTGGTGTGCTTAGATCTTCAAATATACACCAGTTTCTTTCTCTCCGGATGTGCCAGGCCGTCGCCGCCAGTCTCATCCGTGCCTCCTTGTACCAACCAGCTCCTCGATTTCGTTTATTGTATATGCCATCCATCTGGTTCCTGATATCTCTAGCACTAGTGCCATGAATATTGAGTTTGCTTCTTTGTGCCATCCAAATGTGTCAAGTAAATGTACATGAAAAATATAAGTGACTAAAAGTTTCTTCGGTATACTGACAGAGATTGCAACCTTGACCCTCTATATGTATACCAAATCTGGACAGACGTATATATATATATATATATATATATATATATATATATATATGGGGGTTATTGGTAGCTAGCGGGTTTCATAACAAATATTGTGGTAGTACGACATTTAATGCACGTATCTTTTTCATCATTGAAGCGACCGGGGCATTTTTGGAGGGAAAGGGAATTAACCGGGTGCAGCCACGTGACATCTTTTGTCCTGACAATAAGTACATTTTCGTCCTTAAAAATCATTTTACATATTGTATGTACAAAATGGAAGATTATATGTTTGTATATGCAAATAAGGATTGGGAATAAATTAAAAGTTTAGGAGGGACCTCCTCTAAATAGATAAAAATGGAGAGGGACGTACTAAATTTTCCCTTATTTAAAATAACATGCAAGTTGCAATAGATCTTCCTTGCAGCGAGTCAAACGGCAATTTCTGATGCAAAAGAAAAAATTGTCAACCCACTAAACCAAAGGAGAGGGAGATTTGCATCATTAAGGGAAGCAACATTGATAAATATAACATATGTGGCTTGTCGGTGTGGAGCACACTTATATGATGTCCCAAGAAGGCCTACTTGAGATGTGATATTAACCAATGTGATTCCATCTAGAAGAAGAAACAATTGAGTAAATCGTTATCATTTATAACACTAAGAACGGACTTTAAAAGAAGAAGGAAAATATCAAGAGGAAGTTTGTCATGCATGACACTGCCCATGGCAATTATGAAATTAGACCAAATATCATTTCTATGTTGCCATCCTTCCATGGCCTAAGCAGTGAAGATCCTTACAAACACTTAGATGAATTTTTAGAATTATGTACCACTTTTCGCATCCAAGCACTTAACGAGGAAGGTATTCGTCTTCGACTTTTTCCATTTTCTCTTAAAGGTAAGGCCAACATTGGCTACAAACTTTGAAAAGAAATTCTATCAGAACTTGGGAAGAATTGCAAAAGCAATTTTTGAACAAGTATTTTCCTATTGGAAAAACTACGGAATTTTGAAAGGCGATTACCACTTTTACCCAACATGAAGGAGAAGAGTTTCATGAAACATGGAAAAGATTTACTGAACTTCTTCGTAAATGTCCACATCATCAAGTTCCAAAATGGCAATTAGTCCAAGAATTTTATGATGGTCTCACTGATTCAAACCGACATATGATAGATACTTCATGTGCCGGTACCTTTATGCTTAAAAGTGAAAGATGAGGCGTGGACACTTTTCGAGAACTTGAGTGACAATTCCTTACATAATGCCTCTTCTGCTCGAAAGAAGATTTAAATTACTACTGATCATGATACTCAAAGCAAGAGAGAAATTTATGAGTTAAAACCTGACCGAGATTTAGCATTAAAGGTAGATATGATTTCAAAACAACTAGATAAAAAAAATTCAAGTATTCACATCAATGTTGTTAAATTTGTCCTGCTTTTGAAAGGTTGTATCCACTGGTTCATTTGTAATGTTGTCCCGATTCATTGTATGTAGTTATTCGAATATATTCCATGTTCCATTTCTTCTCGTAACATGGAGTAATTAAATAAATAATATGAAAATAAGTTAGTATACTTTAGAAATTACAAAGTTCAATATATATTGTATGCATGGAACAAGTTATTTTGTTATATGTATCAAAAAATATAAATAAAGGCTAAGGTTTATATATCTATATATATAGACACTTTATAAAACTTAAACCATAGTGTATACATATTTTATATTAAACTTTTTGTATTTGTAATTTTCATGAAGTACATTAAAAATATATAATTATAGAATTATTACTTATAATGTACTTTCATATTATTTAAATAATTGTCACATTTACGTATCGATCAACGCGGAAGCGAACACAACTAATACCTTAATCTTATGATGATAGAAAAGTTAGCAAAGCACAAATACAGGATTAATAGCACATGAACACAAGATTTATGTGGTTCGGTCAAACTCGACCTACTCCACGGGATACAGGAGAGAAATACCTTATTGATTAAAAAGAGAAATCTTACAAAGAGTTATAACTGCAAACACCGCAAACGGCAACCCTCTCCTTATGAGATTTCTGACAAGATCTCTCATTCTCTCTCTTGAAGACTCCTCTAATAGCTTCCTCATCAAAGCCCCTTCTTGCTCTAGTGTACAATAGCCTCAAGCAATAAACTTTACCAACCAACCATCCAACCCTAAGCTGATTTAGAGCCTTAAATAGGCCTCTCAGCTTTAACCCTAAGTCAGGAGCCATCTGGACCGTCAATATGACAATTTAGATATGAACTGAGCACAAAAATAGATCAGCCCTAACCCGACGGTGTGATGTAGTATGCCTAAACTGTTGTAACACCAATTTGTATACAAAAGCCTATTGGACGAATTTGGCAGTTACAAGCATGTCGGCGGTATGCTGCCGACATGTCGGCCTCATAATGTTTTGCTCAAAAACAGCCTGATATGCGATCTGACTCCTTCCAGGCTTCTACGACCCCTCGGACGGCACCCATAGCTCTCTGTATGAACACCAGCCAAATCCCAACAAACTTCACCATTGGAGCCATATGAGGCTATAAATTGGCCTCGCAGTACCAAAACCTGGTGTCAGGTCAAACTACTAGCTATTAGGCGAAAACACCTCCAACTTTTAGGGGCTCCAATGTTGCATATTTATGGGTCCTATACCTAGCTCATTTAAGGAGTCATCCCATGAGGCCTGACAATGGATTATGGACCACATCAACCCAAAAGGATACTGTTATTAGGCCTAGGACCCACCTCATACATCAATAGAACACTGCCCACTGACTTGCAGGTGTGAAGGACTTTCACGCAAGTCAAAAACACCCTGCCACCAAACCTCAATTCGCATACGGTGCAAGACAGGGACTCAATGACGTCCAACTTGGCTCATCCAAATGAAGAGGAGAAAAGACTCACTGTGAGCCAAGATCTTGGGAAGGACGCAAGGATCTAGTTAATGATGGCACAACGACCATGAAGTGATTAAATGAGAACAGAGGCAAAATAAAATGCCTAAATGGTTCAAACAATTGGCAAAAACAAACAGAACAGACAAGCATGCAGCTATAGAGAAAGTAAATTTTATCCAAAGCTCATCAACCTCGGATATAACATCAATACAGAAAAAACATGGTGTTTTTTAATACAGTGATTAGGCCTAGGGCCCATCTCATGCATCATAGAACACTCTCCCACTGACTTCCGGGCCCCGGCTGTGAAGGACACAAAACCAATGATACCTAACTTGGCTCATCCAAATGAAGAGGAGAAAAGACTCGCTATGAGTCAAGATATGAGAGAAGAACAAGATAAACAGCACACAGAAGTATATAGTTGTAGTGCTCCGTCCCGCTCAGTCAATCGGAGGAATCAAAACGCCAACGGCGTTTGGACTTAGCCATGCAATGGCTTGCTCGAAAATCCGCACGGTCGAGACGGCTCCTCGTTCAGGTGGGTGGCTTCGGTGACCTTGCCTCAGCTTGGCCTTCACACTAATAAAACGAAAATTTTCAAATGCACGAGTAGGCTTGATATAAAAGAGACGAATCCACATAGCTAAAGGAATAATCCCAACTTGGGTCAAACTGAGTTAGAACATGAAAAAAAGGTCCCACGGTCGGCTTAGACGTGTTGCATAATGGCTTTCAAAACGACACTCGGTCCTTCGTCCCGTGGCTTGGGAGAAGAAAAGTTGGTCTTTGCCACAGAGCTATGAATTAGCCTAAGTCATAGGCGTCGTCCGCATAAATGCTTGATAAAGCATGCACGATTCCAACATCTAAGGCTTGGCATAGCCTTTGCTCGTCCCACGGATTAAATTGCATCGCACGGCTTGTGGCATAAGTCTAGGCACCCAAAGAACTTGGTTGTTCAAAGTCGAACGCGTGCACGGCACGTTCCCACGATGCAAGGCTTGACGCAGCATTTGCTCGTCAAGTTGTTGCACGATTAAGTTAGGCAAAGTTATGTTAGGTTATCGAAGTCATTCTAAGCACTGTTCCATGTTTTCTGTGGCTGTCACAACCACATAGTCCTACGATCTCAAGGCCCGTCATATAAAGTATGCCTTGGGCGGTAGTGTCGCTCAGAATGCAAGTTGGTTTAAGGCACGATGTCACGAACTTAGTATTTTAGGGCACGAGCTACGGTTGATTCAAGTTGAGTTTAGAAAAAATGGCTATCGAATAGTCGTTCCTGAGTTGAGTAAAATGAGAGGACAATATGAAAGAATACTCGCGACCATGGGTCGTCGAGGCGGTCTCAAATAATGGAAGTCTTGAACATGGTCCTGAAAAGATGGCAACACTAGAAGAATGATATTGTGAGACGGTAGTTCAAGTCAAGTCTTGCATGGTCATGGATAACTTGTCGACAAGAGAAAGTTTCCTCGAGCGGCAACCCGGGGCCACGGGATCGTTTCGGCCTAGGGGAAACATGGATTTTAGCTGAGCTGGAAGAACCGCTCAGGTTATTCGGGGGCTTTCACCGGGGCTCGCTACTTGCGTTGAAAGGGTCCCGAATAGCAAAGCTAATGTGTCCAGAATAGCTTGTTGTGCTAGTGACTATTTCATATAGATGAGTCGGCATATAGCGGCAATTCGCGTGCATGCCTTTGGATTGAGTCGAGTATTGTGTGCACGGTACCAAAGAGTCGAGTTGAATGTGTGCACGATTAGAACACAAAGTTTGGACCTAAAATTTGGCTGCAACGAAGACACTCGTGCTTCGGCACGAGATGTGGCGTCGAGTATTAAGTTGTTAGCATAGAGTTGCATAAGTTGGATTCGAGTCATTTCGAGTTTAAGTCAGGAAGCACCGTAAGGCAAAATTGGTTAAATGACGCTTAGTTCACAAATCTTTAATTGAATCAGTTGATGATTAAAGCAACAAAGGCCGCGAGGCGGCAATATGGTTAAGTCACACTGAGTTGAGAGGCACGGCCTCAATATGGATACACAAATAGAGTTTATGATACGACCACGATGTTAGCACAATGGACTTGTAGCACGGTCACATGAAAATTGGGTACTATCTTGTAGTTGCGTCTCTGAGTATGGGCCGAAAGGCAAGCACGACTTGATAAGTTGACGTTGCAAGCACGGGAATGGTCTAGAGGCAAGGATAAGAAAGTTATCGGTACGATAGCACGGTGATGGTCTAGAGACACAATAGGCCGAGAGTCTGTCCTAAAATCGAACCTAAGGCAGAATAGAAAGAAAACAATAAAGGGATTATGTTGCACAAAGTAAATGAATGTGTCGGTTTTGTATGGGTAGGCGAGGAGCTCACTCCACCAGTACAGTTGAGTACTGACACCCATGCAGTTTTCATGTGCAGGAACAGGTAGAAGCTCGTTAGCGCGGAGCTCGCTTGGATGCGTCGAGGTATGGAGTCCCTTGGCGTTTCGAGGCGCACGGCCGCATGGAGTCTGGACTTATATGGAACATAATGTATAGACATCGTGTATCTGAAGCATCCGCTGGCTCGTTAAATTGTATTGAGAGATGAGAGAGAGCAGAGTGACTTGTATTGTAAGAAGAGTGAGCTTGAGTGATTGTAATCTTGGCCTCGTGCCCACCTATGTAATCTTCGTTTCGATATCAATAAAGAGCTATTTGCATGACTTGTGTTTTGTTTCAAGTTTCCGCTTGTATCAATCAATGTTTCTGTTTGAGACTTCTGTGCGATGACCCCGTCGCTTAGCCAGTAATTAGCCGTTATGGAACCCGCCTGGCGTGAGCGCAATCTAGGCTCACTCGGCATCACGTCTTAGCGAGGACAATCGCTCCTACGGAAGCAGGGAGTGACAATAGCTATAGAGAAAGCAAATATTATCCAAAACCCAGCTACCTCGGATATATAACAATACAAAAAATCATTGTATTTCTGTCTTCATATAACAGTCATCTTTGAAATCGCTCAAATCTATATATTTACTCAGGTAAGCTCTAGTGAAAGCGGGTAACTTGATTAAATCGTTCAATTCATCACTCTATGGAGCTACACGGTAAATATATACTTGATCAGAACATTTTATACAGGGAGATGTAATTTGTGGTATTTACGCAAAAATAGGAGAGTTTAGAAATTTTACAAGGAAGAGGAAGGGGCGCCATCTTCGATGGCGCCCAAAAACATACAAGCATCTGGCGCCACCCTACAAGTGGCCCCCCTGGCGCCATCTATGATGGCGCCCAACCCGAAATCCTCCCCCCGACGCCATCTAGGATGGCGCCCAATGGTGTTCCCCTCCCGCTCACTTAAACCAGATTTTTGGCGCCATTCTTAAACTGTTTAGAAACCATGTCCATGAATCGGTATTCTCACCTTCAACAACCGCATAAGCAAGTGGATATAGTTTATAGTTAGGATCATGAGCACAAGCAATAAATAATATACCTTGGTATCTAGATAAAAGAAATGTATCATCGATACTAATAACCGATAAACAACCTCCTAATAACCGATAAACAACCTCCTAAACATGCTTTGAAATAAATAAAAATTCTTTCAAAGCTATTATTTTCAGTTGTCTTTATACAAACTCTGCTGCCTGGATTTGTCTTCATAATTCTTAAACCATACTCTTCAAGACTGGCATACGCATCGGCATAACAACCGTTTATTTCAGCTAATGCCATCTCTCGAGCTCTCCAAGCTTTGGCATAAGAAATTTATATCCGATGTTCTCTACGTATATTCTTTACTAGATGTGATGGACTATAGGACTGATTATCCCTAAGTATATCAATAATCTTATTTTTAATCCATTTAGCAGTAGCTAATGGATGACATCCTGTTGTCAGTCCACTCAAACAAGAATGTCGAATTTTTAATGTACTAATGACAAATATTTCTCCTGTACCAAGGGATCTAGCATATACTCTCCAATTACAAGTTGTTTGATCACAAGTATAAATAATTACCTTCGAATTGTTCATACCACTAGTTGAACATGTAAAATTGTGTTCAATTGCTATATTACTTACAAAATTTCTAAACTCAGAATGGCTAGCAAATTGTTGTCCGACAAATAATTCATGAGTGGTAGCATTACTAATAGCATCATCAAAATCATCATCTAAATTTTCAATTAAATCATCTATTTTCAATAGTTTAAAAATCATCAAAATCATCATTACTAGCTACATCTACTGCATGTTCTTCTTCATGAGCTGGAAGTTGTCGAGAAGAACTAGCACCTACTTGATAATTAGAAACACGTGGACGTGAACAAATTTCAAGTGTTGGTGCAACTTGAGTAACAAAAATACTTATAAACGGCGATTGTAAATTAACTTCAAGAACAAAATTCCATACTTGTTCATAATCTATTAACAAACAATGAGAAACGAAATCATGTCTTAATATAAATTCATATCGAATAGAAAAACTGTCAATAATCAGAGTACGTAAACTATCTAATGTACTACTACAATCGGTTATAAGAAGTTGCATAAAACCTCCTTCGTATGATAGCCCATTTACTACACCTCCGTGTGAGCACAATATTCTTAGGCTTTGATCCATATTGGAAAAAATATAGAACTTCTAATATGGAGAATTAATGAATATGTAGAGAAACCGTGAAGAAGAATAGAAAGTTTGAAGTGGGAATGAAACTCTCTCACATCTACCATTTATATAGGTTCACTCTCAAACGGATAGAAATATGACCGTTGTAAAAACGAACGTTACGTACTTGGACGACATCTTAGATGGCGTCAGGTAGATCCTTCATTAAAAAAAAAACAATTGGACGACAATGTAGGTGGCGCCACCCAAGGGGATGAAGTGGGGCGCCATCCTAGATGGCGCCGGGGGGGGGGGGGGGGGGGGGAGGGGTGGGGGGTGCACTAGTTGGGCGCCATCTTAGATGGCGCCATAGGGGTATATGCTTTTGGGCGCCATCTGGGCGCCATCTTTGATGGCGCCCCTTCCTCTTCCTTGCAAATTTTCTAAACTCTCCCATTTTTGCGTAAATACCACAAATTACGTCCCCCTGTATAAAATTTTCTAATACTTGATCTCTAGAGATGGAACGCGAGTCGAAAACCTTCCCATGTGGGAAAAGTACAAGTTTGGAAAGTTCAGGCAACCAGCTTAAAGGTTGTCCTTATTCTAAAAAATAAGTAATTGATTGCCATAACTTCATTGAATCATGCACCTATTAACCTTATGCCATAACCTACATCATGATCAATTCTTAGCTATAGACACTTGACATTATTAATCATGACCAGCCATAACCTACATTGCCATCTACTTTAAAGCAGGGGTGTGGAGTTAATGAGCCGAGCCTTGAGCGAGCACCCCCTGATTGGGCTCGGATCCCTAAGGAAAAATAGAGCTCGAGCTTTAAGACGAGCCTAAAATTGAGCTCTAGCTCGCTATCTACAATATTCATGAGCTCAAGCTCGAGCTTGGGTCACGAGCCACTCGCTTAAATTGGCAAGCTTGATGAGCTTGACTTATAGACAAGCTTAGTCTAAATTTAGACTGTTTATGAGCTCATGAGCTTTGTCCAAACCAAAGATGTAGCCAAGTAAGCTCAATATCAAATTGCAATTGTTTATATGAAATGACTATCAGTGTAAGATCTTTCTTTTATATAAATAGAAATGAGACAGCTCGCGAGCTCACGAACCGAATACCTCTAACTTTGGGCTTGAGCTTCTTTAACTAACTATTCTTAGGCTTGTCTCATGCTCTCGAGCTCAAAGGCTCAGCTCACAGACTTTTCAACAAGCCTAGCTCGAGACGGCTCGCGAATAGCTAGGCTCATTAACACCCCTACTCTAAAGTTACCCTTATGACATTCACATCATGTGGGTGAACAATAAGTTTGTGTAAATCCACAGAAATCAGATTAATGGTGTAGGATTGAATAATAAAGGTCAAAAGTTCATAATAAAATGAAAAGTAACTACTAACTACAAACATTAAAAACACGGTTTGCGGTATTGGTATCGGACCCCTCTTAATTGGCAGATTCGGGCCAGTTTTGTGGTTTTGAATCAGTTGGTTTCGATATCTGTTCTGCTACTGGTATCGGCCGATACCGTGAAGTATGGTTAAAAGTTCACCTTATGATGAAGCAACACATGAGAACAACAAAAAATAAGTGGAGAAGCAAACTGCCACTAGATGCATAATGCTCCATCTAGACCATCAAACAAAAGACCTTGACAATAATGGTATCTACACTCTGATAATGCAATTAGATAGGTGTCAAATGTTTTCTATTTAGTTTTGGGCCTTTTGGCCACTTCACCTTCTGGTGCCAAGCAACTAGCTAACTCAGGCCATCAAATTTTATGTTTTGGGAGATCTGCAGAAGTAACCCAAAAGCAATAAAACAGCCAAACCATAGACATAGTAAACAATCTATCAGATGAACACTAACTACTTCCCCACAGCAATATCCAACTAACCCCCCGAGACAAAAATCCAATTTCAAGGAGTCACAATAAACTAGATAAATCTTAAACGGTTATTCTTTATATGCATAGTAACTTTCATCTTCAGATAGCAAGAGGTAAGGGTTACCTTGATGCTAACAAAACCGCAGAGAAGCTTGAACTCTGTTATGGCTATTGCCATTTCAGGCTTATGGTTTGAGTCCTTGTAAAGGTTTGGTTGTCTCTTGTTCAGTATCTTTGCCAACTCCTTATCTGGATGTGCTTGTATTGATAAAGCCTTTGCCACGGAGAGAACCTATGCAAGAAGTAATCAAATAAGAGTCACTAACAAATCAAAACCAGAAGAAAAGTTTTACATAAAGAGGACATACCAGATTAAAGAGCAAAAGAGAAGATACAGAATAAAGTGAAAGAAATGAACCAGATTCTCTCTTTTCCCATGAAACCAAATGACCAATCATATAATGAGAGAATAGGATACAACACTCTTGAATTAATTTTCTCTACAAATTTATGAGTAGATACATCTTTTGTTCTCTTCCATCATCTGTGCTACAAATTTAGGAGTATCAGAACTTCAACTTCACTCAAAAGTTTTGGACTTCAATAAGGTATTTGTGTCTCAAATTTATTATCTCCAATTATTTTTAGTTTTATCTCATAATACTATACCACTAAACTCCAAGCACTAAGTAAAATTTGCATTTTACTCCATGTTAATGAAATTTGGCTGGGATCTTCTTGACCCCATCTATCCTCTCAAAAAATGATATCAGAGCTTGGTATCATAAAAAAAACATGATATCAGAGCCTGGTATCCTAGAAAACCATGTAATATATCCATAAGAAAACATGGTATCAGAACTTGGTATAATAAAACAACACAACACTCATAAAATATCCACATGAACCTTATATAAGCCAAAAGGGACAATAAGTTATAATGAAGAAAAAGAAACAAAGGAAGTTAAAGAATAAAATCTTTAACAAGTATGCAAGATCAAATTATTCCAAGAAATAAAGTGAAAGAGAGAATAAACTTGTTCTGGATGCAATTTCTGAACATAAAAGGAAACCAAGATTTATTATTATTTTACTTGGTTCAGCAAAAGGTGAACACATCCACAGGTTGGTGAACCATCTCTTTCCTAGTACTTATATATAGCCATAATTCCCTTCAACCATATCAGAAAACCTCATTTAAACACTTATAAATCCCTTTTTTTTTAACATCATTTACCATGGAATCGGAAGAAAGATGACACCTTTCTTCAGTGGATGAACTAAAAAAATAAAAATAAGTGATTTTCCTATGCAAAATTCCCTCACGCCAGTATAAATATAGTCCTAGCTGAAGATTAAAACATTAGATTCCTTCCTAACAAAAAGCAAAAAAAAAAAATCCAACTTTTCACAAAAGAACAAATAGTTGAGACAAGTTTCAAGACCTTAAACAAGAAGGGGAGATCTCCCCCCCACGTCTCCAGAACCTTCTCCCCAAGAACACGAGGGTTCTCGAGAATCCAGCTCTTCAGAGTCTCGCCGCCGCCGACCAAAAACGACGGACCGGACTCGTGCGTCCCCATCCAGAGCTCGGCGTAAGGCTTCTCGAGGTCTATTCTTTCCCCGGAGTTCCGCTCGAACAGCCTCGCAACCGCCGATCCCTCCCGCCCCTTCCGACCCCAGTCGTAGTTCTGGACCGAGCAACGGAGCCTCGCCGCCGCCATTTTCACCCCTCCAGAACCCTAATAACCCTAGATTTCGAGGTTGAGTCGGGCGCTCCTCCCGCCATGGCTTTAAGGAAGTGGTGGAGAATGGCGAGCAGTGATGCAAACGGAGTGATGTTTGGATTGGGATAGGGTCCGCCAGCCACCGTCGTCTTCTCGGCTCGGCTCGGCTCCGCTCCGCTCCGCTCGGCTCTGCGGAAATTGATTGAACGCGGGTGTCGGTTGACGGATTTGACTCAGATTTGGGGAATATTTCGAAATTGCCACCCTGGATCTCTGGTTTGGATATTTTAATTTTATGCAAATACCATTTTTATACCTATACAACTCATATAAGAAAGAAAAAGATAAGGACAAAATGGTAAAACGCTATGGTTTCAAAACAGTTTAACATGTGCTCTAGAATTGTCGGGAGTTAATTAAATACGATTTAATTAATATACAATTAGATTTGTATCAAAACAAACTAATATTTATATATCACGTTCACCGTAATTGTAGTCGTGCGAGTTTGGTCGGATCCACATAGGTCTTGACTTATGACTAGTGCACCTTTTCTATAGGGTTTTTTCTATGGGCACTACCAAAATTGCTAGGGGCTAGCCCAAAATTTTTCAAGTTTATTACAAGTTTGCCATCCAAAAATTTTGCTAGGGGCTAGCCCAAGCACAACTATAAATACCAATTTTTCTTTTGCTCTCTCCTTCTTCTCTTTTCATTTCTCCCTCAACTATTTTCTTCCCTCCTTCTCTTCTCTTAGGTCAAAGAATTAAAACCCTAATTTTTTTCTTTTCTCCCTACATTTTTGGCAAATTGTTCTCTCCCTCAACTCTAGGTCATTGACTTCTCCAAATTTTTGGTAAGTCATCGAACTATAATATGTTTCATGTTTTAAACAAGAATTTCACATATTAAAGTTGAATTATGTGTTAAATATAGAAAAATATTGAACATGGATCAACCGGGATCATCAAACGTTCCCGCCACGTCCGAAGAACACGTTCCCGCCACGTCCGAAGACAACTTTGATGCATCGGAAGCTCTCTTGGTAACTACATTTGAACTTGAGCTCGGACCTAAACTCGTGCTGTGACACAGAGAACTGCCAACACTCAGGCAGTCCCGATCATAGTCTAGGACTGCCAGAGTGGTGGCAGTCCTTCACAAAAGAAGGACTGCCAGCACCCTGACAGTCCTACCTATTTGTAGGACTGTCAGGGTCCTGGCAGTCCTTCTTTTGTGACTGTCAGGGTGCTGGCAGTCCTTCTTTTGTGAAGGACTGCCACCACTCTGGCAGTCCTAGACTATAATACTATAATGCAGAGTTTTATTGCAGTCCTTCACAGAAGACGGTCTTGCTATTAACAAAATTTGCTATTTATGGACACCAATCTTATGCATGGGCCTATTTACTTTAGGATTTTGTCTAATTGTACTAACTGAAGAACATTTATTGTAGGACTTGAGATCTTCCGATTTTGCGGTACCGACTCCAATTGCGGTCAATGTAGCCCATTTATTTTGGACCGATCTATGTTTTGAATCAAGCGAGGGTGCGGTACATTGGTGTCGAGAAGTCGGACGGGAAAGCAACATTGTTCTAGTGATATCCAGATCGGCCCGAAATCGACCGGGACGACAAACTGTGGTGGTGGGCTGTGAAAGAGGTGGTGTGTTCAGGACGCACAAGAAAAACACAGTAGAAGTTATCCAAAGTAAAGTTCGAAGAAGATCAACCATTGTAAGAGATTGTTGAAGATTGGTACAAAAGAGCACACGCTTCAACAGTTTGGTACAAAAGAGCACCGGTCGAACCCATCGCTTGGACCACACCTTTCGTTGAGCAGATCAACCATTGTAAGAGATTGTTGAAGATTGAGGAGCCAAGAGACTTACCTGCTGACCACTACGACGTCGAAATCGACTAAGTATAGATATATTTACAGTCTAATATTTTGTATATGGAGGATCACTTTTGTATACAGTGAAATATGAAGTCCAGTAATATATATAGAGTAAATTTTTAGTTATATGTGTTTGATTTTGCCTACCTGTGTTATATGTGCCTACCTGTGTTATATGTGTCTGCCCGTGTTATATGTGTCTGCCTGTGTTATATGTGTCTGCCTGTGTTATATGTGTCTGCCTATGTCTTATATGTGTAATTTATGTGTTACAGTCCTATCTATGAATCTCTGTGTGTAATTTATGTGTGAATCAAATTCACACAGAATTTCAGTATCAGGACTGCCACACCCTTGGCAGTCCTACACTGAAGTAGGACTGCCAAGGGTGTGGCAGTCCTATCTAAAAAGCTCTGTGATGAATTTCTGTGTGAATCAAATTCACACAGAGTTTCATAGATAGGACTGCCACACCCTTGGCAGTCCTACACTGAAGTAGGACTGCCAGGGAGCTGGCAGTCCTAAACAAAACTTGCTGACAGCAAGTTTTGAGTAGGACTGCCAGCTCCCTGGCAGTCCTACTTCAGTGTAGGACTGCCAAGGGTGTGGCAGTCCTATCTAAAAATCTCTGTGATGAATTTCTGTGTGAATCAAATTCACACAGAGATTCATAGATAGGACTGTAACTCCACTTTCCAGTTTTTCTTAAATAAAAATTCATTTTCTATATTTATTATTAATTTGGAAACATTTTGAATGAATTAAATATTAGACAATTTTACAATTTGAAGTTGTTGTAACAACTTTTATATTGTTTTCTTATTTTAAAAACTGTTTTTAAATAATTTATGTAAATATGAAAAGGCAGAGGTTTAAATTGTAAATTTTCTTATTAAATTTGGTTGCGGGTTAAATACGAAAAGGAGGAGGGGGTGTTTTTGCTTATGTGCCATTAGCGGGGGGGGGGGGCTTTTTGCAAATTTCCATTTTTAATTTGTTTTATAACCGACCGTTCGGAGAGAGAGAGAGAGAGCGGTCATTCATTTCTCCACTCTTCTCTCGAGCTCTCCACTCTTCTCGAGACTTCCACCGACTCTTCGAGTTCCCCGCCGACCCTTCGAGAACTCCGCCGTTCTCGAGCGTTCTTCTCCGGCGACTTCGACGGCGACTCTGATGGCGACGACGACCTTGATGATGACGGCGACTCTGGTGGCGTAGATCTGAGGGAGCGGCGACTTCGATCCTGAGCGAGGCGACTTCGTCCCTGTTGAAGCCGACGACCCCGATGATGATGGCGTTGGCGATGAAGACGATGGCTGGGTCTAGGCGAGCCTTCCTTGACGCCTAGGCGCTGCACTGACCGAGTCTTCTTCCTTCCTTCTTCCTCGACGAGCTTGGGCTTCGACTTCCAGAGGGTAAACCCTAACCTAACCCTAATCTCTACTGTTGGTCAGATCTATGGCAGATCTATGGCCTAGACTCTGAGATCCTTTGATCGGTGACGAGATCTAGGGTTTAGCTGGGTTTGTGTGAGATCAATGATGTTCTCTTCTCTTCGAACAGTTCTAACTGTTCAGATCCGATGGATCTAGGGTTTCTGTGGTCCGATCTTGTAGATCGACCCTTGCATGTGGTTATTTTGGTTTGCATGTTAGATCTATGATGTTCTTTAGTGGATTCTTTGAGATCAAGTTGATCTGTGACTATTTCTGTGGTTGTGATGTTGTTTTCTGAGGAGTTTTTCTCCAGATCTGGTAGTGGTTCCAGATCTGTTGAGTGTGGGTTCGATGGTGTTTTCTGAGGAGGATCCAGTGGATCTGTTTCTTTTAGTTGCATGCTGTCGGTTGGCCTAGACCTAACAAACCCAGTGGTGACTCTAGGGTTGCTCGGTTCGTTAGGTCAGGGATGGGTTTGTTTTTGGAATGTTTTCCTTGTCCATTTCTGTGTGGATTTTGGGGAAGATCTGATGTTCGGAATCCTTTCTTTTTGGACTGAGATCTTGTGTCTAACACTCTCGTGTCTGACACTGCATGCATGCCATAATTTTGGGATATGATGTTGGTTCCATTTTGCTGAACTGAGATCTCATAGTCAGACACTCTCGTGTCCGACACTGCATGCATATTTTATATATTTTAATTGATGATTTCTTCTTTCTCTTTTCTGTTATTTGTTGCTGGGGATCTTCTGACTGTTGGACCTCTGTCCCGACTGGACTGTGGCTGTACCTACCTGTTCGTATCCGATGTTCGTGTCGGATACGAAGTGGCGCGGACTCGTGGCTAGAACTTTGCTGGACCTTGCTGTAGCCGTGTCCTCTTTTCCGTGTCCGACGTGCGTGTTGGACACCAAGGAGATGATGTGACTTCTGACCCTGACGTGACTGGCCTTGGACTGTGGGCCTGACCGGCGGTGGACTTTGGCAGTTTGTAGCTATTAAATTGGTTGGGCCGGTTGGTGTTTATTCAGTGGGCTTATTTTTGTATATTCTTTTGTGGGCTGTTAGTATGGGCTGGGCCATACTGAATGTGTTGTAATATTATTTAATTATGGGCTGGATGACTGTAATTAATTAATTGTTGGGCTGGCTTGGCTGGGCCATGTTGGGCCGGGCTTATATGTTGTAGTTATAATTGGGCTGGTTAGAAGTTGGGTCCGAACTGATCCTTGGTTTGGGTTGGACCGGGTGGCAGACTGTTGGGTTGGGTCGAGTGGTTGTGGGCCGGCCTGTGAACTTTGCCTTTGGGCAGGACTGTCTGTAGTTTATTTTTTATAAATAATAAATGTTATTTTCCAATTGTTGTGAGTTGATGGAAACATCCTCTCAGAACCAATTTTTATAACTAAAAACAATTAGTTAACTTTTCCTTAATTACTACTGATTAGTATATCTTTACTTAAATAACTTTTAAAACCAAGTTTATAAAACAAACCACTTTTATATATATGAAAAGTTGCAAATGCTAACTCTATATATATAATGAGTTTTTGAATTATAAACTTATAGAAACTCTTAGTGTTAAACACGTAAAACCAAGGGTTGTGTTTAGCATTTGATTTTCCCAGTTAGTAATTAAACCTAGTACTTGTGAACCTCCAAATAAGACTAACTTATTTGGGAAGAATCAAGATAAAGATTTAGTTATTAACCTAGAAGCAACTAGCATAGTTTATTAACCAACTTGTACATCACTATTGTTAACAGGAGAACATCCAGCTAGATTGCCTACCATATTGCTGGAGCCAGGCAAGTACATTCTATGGTTTTGTTCAGTGCATCTTCCTTGTTCTTTATTGCTGACACACTGCGACACGTTCATGATCTTACTTGTTCTTTCATGATCTTATTCATGATCTTACTTGTTCTTTCATGTTCTTACTTGTATCTTGGGGTGGGAAAATACTCTAGATATGTGACTAAACCCGGTTACTTATTCATGATCTTTAGCTTAGGCCTCGCACAGTGCACGCGGGTCCTAAGCCGTACCATTACATGATCTTCCAGGATCCTTTCATGTTCTTTCATGATCTTACCCAAGCCGGTCACATATCTAAGTAGTATTTCAAACATATAAACACATGTTCAGGATATTGTTCTTACATTAGTTTCTCTTGATCCTGATCTTGATATTAGTCGTGATCTTTACTGCATCTTACACTGTCGTGATCTTTCATGTATCTTTATATAGCAGTAGTTCATGATCTTCATGTTCTTTACATACTTGTTCTTATCCTGTTCTTCCAGCATTTACTTTCCATATCATTATGTTATTGTTCATTACCTAGAACTGTGCTTTGCTCCGCTCCTGACTGGATATGTTATGATAGGTGAGATGGAGGCTTTATGTGACACATACTATGGACAGGGTACTGCTTTCCTTGAGCCAGCTGGAGCTGCTTGTGACATAGAGGCTGCAGAAGCCTAGTTATCTTCCATTTAGTTGTCTTTCCTGCTTTTGAGACTTTAGTCAGACTTTAGTTACATTTCTGGATGAATGTAATAATAAAATGCTTAGACATGTATTTGAATATTCTGGGATCGTTTATAGATATGCTGTGACCTTACTTCTCATTTACTTGACTTGTTAGATTTTCCCTAGTTCTGGTACAGCTTACTTCGTCGTGTCTAACGACGAAGGCTGGGCATGTCACGACTAGCGGGTCGTGACAAGGACTGCCACACCCTTGGCAGTCCTACACTGAAGTAGGACTGCCAGAGAGCTGGCAGTCCTAAACAAAATTTGCTGACAACAAGTTTTGAGTAGGACTGCCAGCTCCCTGGCAGTCCTACTTCAGTGTAGGACTGCCAAGGGTGTGGCAGTCCTATCTATGAAACTCTGTGATGAATTTCTGTGTGAATCAAATTCATACAGAGATTCATAGATAGGACTGCCACACCCTTGGCAGTCCTACACTGAAGTAGGACTGCCAGGGTGCTGGCAGTCCTACTCAAAACTTGCTGTCACAGCAAGTTTTGTGTAGGACTGCCAGCACCCTGGCAGTCCTACTTCAGTGTAGGACTGCCAAGGGTGTGGCAGTCCTGATACTGAAACTCTGTGTGAATTTATGTGTCAATCAAATTCACACAAAGAGTCATAGATAGGAGTTCAAATTGCCACACAGAGTCAAATAAGTTCAAAATGCCACAGAGTCGAATTGCCACAGAGTCAAATTGCCACAGAGTTCAAATTGTCAAATTGCCACACAGAGTTCAAATTATCAAATTGCCACAGAGTCAAATTGCCACAGAGTCAAAATAATCCATCTAAATTAAGTTTCAAAATTATCCACAGAGTCAAAATAACCACAGAGTCAAATTGCCACAGAGTCAAATTGTCACAGAGTCAAAATAATCCACATCCAAATTAAGTTTCAAAATAATCCATCTAAATATCATGCCGGGCCTTGGAACGAGACTCCCTATTGTTCATGAAGGGGAAGTCGACCACGTCGTCGATACGCTCAAGCTCGTTGGCGACGACGACACACTCATCACTTTGGCAACCTCTCCGGAGTGTCTGCGCCAACTCCTTGACCCTTTGAGACTGAAAATGAAAGTATAAATGAATTAAGTCTACAAACATTAAATTCTCAGTCTTATTACAAATACGGAACTCACTATTTTCACCAACCCAGCATATAAGGCATTCTTGGAAGGAAGAGCTCCAACTGCTCCGACGGCCACGGGACCCGGATTGGTAGGGTTCGACAACTTAGGATGACCGACCCCCAGGAAGTACTGCATGTAGTCCTCGCTGCAGTCGGCCATCTCGGTGACCGGTCGTCTCTCAGATTCCCGAAGTGCATGTCGTTGCCACTCCGAGTAAAAGTCGGTCACCCAGTCGAATTCTGCCGATTTGTAACTTAAAGGTTGGGTTCCGCGCGGAGGCTCCAACAGCCGTAATGTGCGCTTCGGCACAGTTTGCACGAACCCGAACTGACGAAGTACTCTGTCGGGCATGTACGGCTCCGTGATTTCATAGCATGTGATCATGCCATGAAATAAAGAAACCGGTTGGACCTCACGATTCAAGTCACGTAAATCCCGGTATGGATTCCAAAAAATCTGTAGGAATAAAGTTAACAACAATACAAAATTAACATAAAAAAGTTAGTCAAATAATAGTACCTCTTCTGGCACCAATCTGTCTAATACTTCACGAATGGAAGCCAGTGTTTGCCAATTTTTTGTTTCCAGCTGGGATGGCCTCCATCGACACACTCGGGGAAAGTGTTCAAGATACGCTGGGTTTTCGTCAGCCCGTCTAAGCATGGGAAAGTGCTCGTATATCCATGCCTATTCAAACAACAAATAGTAAAAATTAAAACAACAAATTTAAGTATACAAGATTAAATTGTTAGAAGTTTTCTTACATGTAGCAGAGTCTGACAGCCGGCCATAGTCTTAGTCCCGACACGGGATGCGATGCCGAGCTCGCGGTAAAGGTTGGCCAGGATACCGCTTCCCCAGGATATCTCCATGAAGTCATCCACTTCAGATAAGTTTAGCATGTACCGAGCATATATCGATGTACCGGACTTGTCCGGAATACCGACCGTTCCCAGGACGAACAACATATACGCACGAGCCACCGCGTCGACCGTCTCTTCGTCATCGTCATCCACCTCCATATTCATGAACTGGTCCACCAGAAATGATAGAGGAATTCCGTACGACTTCTTGAAGCCTGGTAGAGTTGTAAAACTCGTAGCCGTAACTCCAAGGTGATCTGAGACGAACTTGACGATCTTCTCGTACCATTTCACGGATTTTTCATTCGTGTAATGTTCTTTGGTCATTACACGCCCGGTCACTGGCAGCTCCAATATCTGGTAGACGTCGTCGAGCGTAATGGTCATCTCTCCTACTGGAAGATGAAATGTGTTCGTCTCCGGGTGCCATCTCTCCACGAAGGCGGATATTAGGGCACTATCCATTGTTCGGTAGGCATTTTGTGCCAAATTGTGCAAGCCGCTCGGTATAATTTTGCTCCGGACGGCCTCGGATAAGCTTGTAAACTGCCAGGACACGGTTTTCTTCCCGTGACTCACAGCCCTAAGGATACGATATGTCCTCTATATACAACAAAACACATATCAATTATGAAATACATATTTGAAAAGTATACTACCGTTTACAAACGTCATGTACATACCGGGTTCTTCCATATTTCGTACGCAATGTGGTTCTCAAAAGAAACCAACATTGAGCAACCGGGCGGACGGACAGGCGGCTCAGAAGGACCGGCCTCCTCAGAAGGACCGCCCTCCTCAAATGGCGCAGAACCCTCTTGCCGTGATAGGAGTTGGGCAATTGGCAGGTCGTCGTCGTCGTCGTCGGAAGGAGGCGTAGGAGTAGGAGCTCGTTGCTTCGACCGAGCTTGACGTGCCGGCGGCGATGTCCGAGACCGAGCTTCGGGCGCCGGTTCGGTAATTGTTATCGGACGCTCGCGAGGACGCTCCGCACGTTCCTTCCGCTTTGACGCGGTGGGCCGTATTCTTTTGTTCGGTGGACTGCATGACAACATACACTTATTAAGTAATAGAAAATACATGCACTTACCCAACTACTATATCATAATAAGTAGGACTGCCAGGAATGTGGCAGTCCTAATGAAAATTAGGACTGCCACAGTCCTGGCAGTCCTATTTCAGAATAGGACTGCCAGGACTGTGGCAGTCCTAATTTTCATTAGGACTGCCATATTCCTGGCAGTCCTACTGCCGTGAACCCGAACTCCAATAACGAAATCCTATTTTGTCGTGTTCTAGGGTTAGGGTTTCAACATAAATTTTGGGTTTCATGTGTTCGAAAATAAGGGAAGAGAACGTGCAAGAGATTATAAACCTATTTTATAAAAAAAAATTCAAGAATTAAACAAATTCTAGGATTTCGAATATAATCTAAAAAATTTCGAAGAAATTAGGGAAGAACGTACCTGGATTTCGGTTGCTTTGACTTGCGTGTCATCTCTTCGAGAATCTTCGTGGAGGGATTGAGAATGGAGTGATGGAGAAGAAGAAATTAGGGTTTAGGAGATGGAGAGGGAGAGGGAGAGAGCTTTCTTTCTTTTCTTCTTGAGGAGAGAGAGTCAATAATGAAAATGAAATGAAATTTTTGGGTTTGGAGGGGTTGGGCTGCCCCTAGCAATTTTTGGGTGCCCCTAGCAATTTCTCCACATTCATGGGCTGCCCCCTAGCAATTGATGCCCCCTAGCAATTTTGGTAGTGCCCATAGAAAAAACCTTTCTATAGTGGTGCCTGGCCTGAAATGCCTTGAACAATAAAATAAAGGGAAAATTTATGAAATACCCAAAAATTTAAAAAGTTTTATGAAAAATCCACCGCAAAAGAAACTTTCATCGCGTGCCCAGAATTAGCAAAAAATAAATAAAGAGGATTTCGAATGACCTTTTTGCCCTTCCTTCTAATTTATTGAAAACATCCACGAAACTACTCTTAAAAAAAATGTTTCGATACTTCATCTTCTTCCATACGCTGCTCACTTTCAAATCTAGCTTTTCTCCTCAAAAATCTTCAAAAACTCGTCGGAAAATTTCGAAAAGACCGAGACAAACAGCAAAAGTGCTAAAATGGATGTCAAAACATCATTTTTTTGCGATTCTAAAATTTCGGAAGGCCGTCTAACAAAATAATTGTTACTTTCAGGCTCCTCGAAGATACGCTCGTTTTGGGACAAACGGGGCCTCATTTCGACCTTCCAGTCAAAAGTTATGGCCCTTCAAAGTTTCAACTGACCATAAAATGCAGGAGAATGGTCATTCTCCGTGTTAGAACACGAAAAATGTTAATTTCGCAAGAGGGTGGCCATTCTCCGTGTTAGTAACACGGAGAATGTCATTCTCCGTCTTAATTTACACGGAAAATAGTCATTCTCTGTGTTAGTAACACGGAGAATGGCATTCTCCGTCTTAATTTACACGGAAAATAGTCATTCTCTGTGTTAGTAACACGGAGAATGGCATTCTCCGTCTTAATTTACACGGAGAATGGCCGTTCTTCGTGCTAAATTACACGGAGAATGGACATTCTCCGTCTTAATTTATACGGAGAATGGCCATTCTCCGTGTAATTTAGCACGGAGAATGGTCATTACAGTGTTAAAACGCAGGAGAATGGCCATTCTCCGTATTAGAAATACGGAGAATGCCATTCTCCGTGTTAAATAAAACGGAGAATGCCATTCTCCGTGTTAAATAAAACGAAGAATGGCCATTCTTCGTGTAATTTAGCACGGAGAATGGTCATTCTAGTGTTAAAATGCAGGAGAATGGCCATTCTCCGTGTTAGAAATACGGAGAATGCCATTCTCCATGTAAATTAACACGGAGAATGTTATTCTCCGTTTTAATTAAGACGGAGAATGACATTCTCCGTCTTAATTAAAACGGAGAATAACATTCTCCGTGTTAATTTACACGGAGAATGGTTATTCCCAGTGTTAAAACGTAGGAGAATGACCATTCTCCGTGTAATTTAGTACGGAGAATGGCATTCTCCGTTTCTAAATTACACGGAGAATGGCCATTTTCCGTGTACTTGATGGATCTTAGCTATTCTTCGTACTAAAATGACGGAGAATGGCCATTCTCCGTCACTTTACCACGGAGAATGGCATTCTCCGTGTTAAAACCCATAGAAAATTGTCATTCTCCGTGATTTTTAAAACGGAGAATAGTCATTCTCCGTCATTTTAGCACGGAGAATGGTCATTCTCAGTGGTGGAGAATGGTCATTCTTCGTGGTTTTAACACGGAGAATATTTTTTTTAGAAAAATTTTGTCAGGAATAAAGAGTTTCGTTCTTCTTTCAAAACGATGATAATTCTTATGGAAAAGAAGAAGAAAGATCTTATCTCCACAATTGACCTAATCGTCGGAAAACTTCAAATGTCTCCACGATGAAGATGATGATGATGATGGTGATGATGACGAGCGATGATCTGAGTTCGACTGAAGAAAAGCACACCGAACTACGAACGATCTTTGCGATCTCTGCTAAAGATGAGAGCAATGGAATTCAGATTTCTCGTGAAGAAGAAGAAGACGAAAATCGCAATCCAGATCTGAGTTTTTTGAATTCAAATACATATAGATGACCAATTCGCTCGGAGGGGTAGTTTCGGTATTATAAAAATAGCAGTTTCCCGCGGGTGGCATCGAAAAGGGAATCTTGGAATATTTAACGTGAAAATACTTAATTCTGGATATTTCATAAAACTCATCCAGCGGGTGGGCATTTCATAAAAGTCCACCCCGAAATTGGGTTTCTCAGCAATTTTCAGTAAAATAAATAAGTAAAAACAATTGCCTTAAACATAAATAAAATAAACAAATAAATAAAAATAATTGCCTTAAACCATAAATAAAATACGAGTCATTGCATGTGCAATAGACAACATCCAACCAAATTCATAATTTAAATTCCCTACCATAAATTTAATGTTAATTATCAAATACATCGATTATTGTTAATTTGTCTAATCCATAGTTTCAAATTCATAATTTAAATCTGATGAAATCTAATCAAAAAATATAATAGATAAAAATTATTAAACATAATTTATAATTTTTTGTTTGACCTGTTTAAAGATTAATGCAAGTCAAATCTGACTAGTAACTAACAATCTAATTTTATAAAATTAATAATTATAATCAAATTTAATTTGGCCTAATACATACTTAGAATCATGATTAATATAATATTTAATTTAATCTTGGTTAATCTAATTTAGTTTAATTTAAATTATTAATTTAATTTAACTACAACTTAAAATTTTGAACCTAAATATAATTTTCATTTTTTCTATATAAAATGATATAGAACTCCACACAAAAAAAAAAAAAAAACTTTATACAGTGATATATGAGTAATGTTATTCGTACCTCCAAATTGGCAAAATGTCCCCCAAACTATCCCTCCTTATATGGCAGTTGATATGGCATATTAAATAATATTAGGACATGTTTGGTAAACTAGAACTGGGGGTGGATTTCAGCTTTCACTTGAAAGTGAAGCCAAATCCAGCAAATTCAGTGTTTGGTTCGCCGAAAAATGGGTGGAAAAGATGATGAAAAAAGGAACTTTGCAGTTCATGTCCCCTCTTGTCCCCTCCTAAATTCAGCTATCCACTTCCTACTAAATCTCTAGGATGTGGGAGGAACTCATGCAATAATATTTATTTATAAGAAAATTATCAATTAATCTACCCAATAACTAATCAACTTACTAACATGTGCTCTGCCGATGAACTAGTCGCCATCGCCGTTGGTACTAGGGTCCTATGACCGGCTGCGTGCCCCCCACCAGCGGTACCTTGTTCCTCCGCCTCCTTCCCGACGTCGGTCGATCGTCGGTTGAATGGTGAGGTCCCGGAGAAGGAGGAGCGGTAGCTTCGTCGTCGTATCACCGTAGAATTTTGGCCCGGCGAGGTCGAGTGCGGCGTGGGTTGGGGGCTGAGTTGGGGAGATTGGGTTTTTTTTTTCCGAGAAAGAGGTAGATTATTGTCTGATCTATGTAGGCTCTCATTATTCAAGTCTCCATTTATAGTCATTTGTTAATATTAATTAATTGTTTGGGATTGGAAAAAAAAAACAGAATAGAAAGAGAGAATTATAGAAAAAAATTGCTAAAATTATTAGATTTAAGTTAAAAAAAATTATTATTATTATTGTGTAAATAATAATAATAATAATAATAATAATAATAATAATAATAATAATAATAATAATAATAATAATGATAACTATTATTATTAGATTTTAATAAAATTAATTATTATTATCGTGTAATTATAATCGTTTTTGTTATAATTATAATTTTTTTAATTAAAATAATAATAATAATAATAATTATTATTATTATTATTATTATTATTATATATTCTTTCAATTTCAACTTTTTTACTTTTCTATCTCAACCAAATACCTTTGTTCCCTACTGGGGGGGGGGGGGGGGTGTGGAAGTACATTGTTTCCTATTCTTCTTTCCTCATTAAAATTCTAAATCCAAATCCAATTGGCATGGCAGCAAATTTTAACAAAAAATACTAATTAACCAATTTTGTTCATGTTAATGTTAATGTTAATATTAATATCATTGTTAATGTTAATGTTAATATTAATTTTAATGTTAATCTTAAGTTAATATTATTTTAAATGTTAATATTAATTTTAATGTTATTATTAATGTTAAATTTAATATTAATTTTAGCTTTAGTTTTAGTTTTAATTTTAATTTTTATTTAAATTTTAGAATCTGCCACGTCAGCTGCCACGTAAGGAGAGATCGTTTTGGGGGGACAAATAGCATTACAATATTCATTGATTTACAATGTAAAATTATGTTAATAAGAATGAAAAATTATAAATTTAAAGATAAAAGGACCAACGTGAAGTCAACAATAGAAGTTGGGGAACTTTGTTTTTTCTTTCGGAGAATGCTGCAAGACACAAAACAGAATACATTTGATATAAAAACGGTTAGAAAAACCAGATGATATCAAAACAGTTAGAAAAATAGATTTTGTAGAACATAAAGCATAAGACTCCATTGATGACATTAACTGAAAATAAAAGTTCACATAAAGTATTATTTGAAAATAAAAATATGGGGCGTACACGCAACACGTCTGTCATAGTTTCCAAGTGTTACGATATAACACTAATTAATTATGTAGACATTGCTAATTAACTAAATATTTATTATATTTTAAAAAAGTAAGCTCCAACATGCAAACAAATAAAAAATAATAAAAGAGAGAAGGTTTGGAAAGTAATGATCACCATATAAATCATCTGTTCAAAGAGAAGTAGAAGGCAAAGGTATTTTTGATGGGCAGAGGAAAGAAGACATTGATGCCATCAATGGAGTCTTCGTCCTCATGGCCATTAGTGGAGTCTTCGTCCCCATGGAGAGAGACGGGCCTCTTGGCACTATATTATTGATACAAAATCATTTTTTAATTCACTTTTTTTTCTCTCTCCATCCATGCTAATTTTGTTGTTGTAGAACTCTACTTTCTTCATTTTATTTACTTAAATTTCTTAGAAGTAGAGAAGGGAGAAAGAGGAAAGTGGATGAGGGTGTAATTACCTTAATATCCATACATTGAATATAATTTAGCTAAGAATCTACATAAGGTAAATTAATTCAAATAGCCCTGGTAGGTGAATTTTATAATAGTATAGAAGTACAAATATAAATAAAAACAATTAGAAACATGCCAACGGCTATTTTAAAAAGTTATCCCTAAGTTTTAAGGGTATGCTTGGCAACAGTATTTCAGCAATTTGGGGGAGGAGTTGAGTCGGCGATTTATAAAGTGTTTAAAAAAATTTATTGGTAATTTTTTTAGTCACTAATTTTGATCAGCTAAAAAACTCTCCAAAATCAATATAGTGTACTTTTTAATGCATTTATAAAACTCCAAATCGAAATACTTTTAGATTTTTTCTTTCTTTCATTTATGTCATTATAGAAAATATAAGGACAACTACTATACCCTACCATGTTTCTTGTTTTTCTTGAAGTCTCATCTGATGTCACGATCCGCTACCCAAATTGTTGGGCCGGGCCGAGCCATGTCCAGCCTACGCTTGGTTAAAGCGTAGTAAGTTGTTCTAAGTATAAACAATAAAGGATCTAAGCTGCTAACAGTTCTAATATCACATTTAAAAGGTTCATCACAACACAGCATCTATAAGCAAAAATAAAATAAGTACAGACTTAATAATACACTTCCAAAGTATCAAACTGGAGACAAAGTCCAGTGACTACAAGATATAGTCTAAACAGTTTAATAACTAAGCCAAAAATAATCTAAGCGAGACTACCAAGCGAGGTTCCCTGCGGGAACTTCCTCGGGAGCAATGACCTGGTCCTTTGCAATGGGTCCATAATAAAGATCATAGAGCAAATCTTCCTCCGAAAGTATGCCTACAACGTTATCCTGTCAGGACGGGAACAAGTACTGATTCTACAAACTAAACATACTGAGCATAGAATGAAAAGAGATGTAATAAATAAGAATCACAGCATATCGCAGTCTATCATGTAAAGGATACATTAGTCATGGCGACACATGTATATCTAGAGTTTAAAACTGGAGCAGGTATGTGATCGTCAATAGGTGTACAATGTACTGTGGCACATATAAATAAAATATACTTCCGTACAAGTAAATAAGGCGATAGATGTACATGCGCACAAATACAGCTGGATAAGCACATACGGCACGGTAAACATATAAAATACAACCTTGCTCGAGTTCGGTAGAGGGGGCATGATCACGTACTCAACTATCAGTTTTTCCATAATCCAGATTCTAACATGTAAGAAATACGAGAGCAGTTTAAAACATGTGAAAGATACTGGGAGCAGTATAAGCATGGTAGGTACTGAGAGCAGTATATGTAATGTCCCGCTCCGCACGGCGCATTACGCTGAAGCATTGACTCGAAGAGTCGTATTGACCGAATGAAATGTATCGATGCGAGTCGATAAGAGAGCTACGTTGTCCCGAGCAACGCATCGAATTAAGTCGATGCGAAGAGTTGCCTTGTCCCGAAAGAATGTATCGAGTGAATCGATGCGAAGCACCGCGTTGCCCCGAAGGATGAGTGCGTTGAATCGGCTCGAAGATTCTAAGAAATCAAATCGACCAAGGTGCAAGTCCGAATCGATACAAGTATTGATTTTAGTTGGTTTCGTGTGCAGGTTATACGTTGACGTGAAAATATTAGAGGTCGATCTTTTGCCATATTTAGTAAGGGGTCCGCGAAACCAAATCACCGCCTTACGACGGACTGAGACTTGGGCACGGTAAGCCAAATCAGACGTATAATTCAATGAAGCACGAAGTGCTCGAATGACTAAGTCATGGGAGTGGCCGTGCAACAAAGTTATGAAATCGAGCCGTATCGGCTCGGCGAAACGACAAGACATATCGACTCAAGGTGGGAGGATTGACTCTTCTTTTTACTTCTTCATGCGATAAGTCAAATGTATCATCGTATGCTAAAAGTTAACCTATCGACGCCACGGACGTAGTCCGATCGGAAGTATTTCGTTGTGTGAGTCGAACACTAAGTTAGAACAATTGAAATGAAACGTGCATCATATGCACGAGTCGCTATGGAACATTGGATATCGCAAACGCGAGCGCCTCGGTGCGCAAGCTGCAAGAACATGGGATAATTGTATTCGGCGAGTGCCTTAGTGCACGAACCATTCCGTGCCTTCACGCACGAGTTAGAAAGGCTAGAACATTGAAAGACAATAGGCGAGCGCCCTAGCGCGCAAGCCCCGGACATTAAACACTAAGGCATAGAACATCGGAATACGGTCGAAACGTGCCTACGTGCACGAGATCATACAAGATGGCTTCGTTGCAAAAGAATACAGTTGTGACATGAATGTGACGGAACTGTCGGACGTGGCATGATGCCTCGAAAGGTGTTCGAGACCTTCGGGTCGTTCGGTTGAGGAACATTGAGTTTAGGCATAATGCCATTGAACATTGAAACGAAGTACGAAACGTAAGAACATAGAAAGTTAACGGAAGAAACGCGAGATGATAAAGTCTGAGTCTCGGACACAAGACTATGCTTGGTTGTTTGAATAATAAGGGCGTTGCATGGTCGAATGGGATAGACTTGAGATTAAATATGATAATAACTCGTGCACGAGTGTTTCCCCCAAACGGTTAAATGCCGGAGCGCCCCGGAACCGCTTGGCCTAGGAGGGAAATAAATAATCTTTGTAGGCGCACATCCTTAGGACGAGTAGCACTCGCTTATAGATGGAGAAAAGCCGCAAATGATGGTATACAGCGGGAACGTTTCAGTTGTTGGGACCGTAACCCACCCGTTAAACGTCGGGCAACCCGACCAAATTTGAGAAAAGAAGGAGAGAAAAGAAAGTAAGGAACTCCTTTAGTCCATTCCGGCGCGGATACGCCAACGGCCTTCATATAGCTAAGGAACGATGGGTTGAAAGTGTAGGCACATACGTGTCCCGCACACATAGATTGTCACGCCCCAGAACCAGAATACTGGAGAGCGGGAGAATGACTCAGCCAGCTACGTATTACGGGTAGATGAATACCGTATAATACGATCAATGCTGTCTAACCAGACGAGGGGGTGCATACTACATAAAGGTCTCACTATGGTCACTTCACATCTATTGTCTCAATCATTCGAACAAGAAACAGTAATAGAGAACATGTAAGATAAAGCAGTAAGGCGTCCCAAACGCTCTGTCAAATTGTTCTTGATATCTGGTTTTACAAATCATAGCCAGATCTGATGTAGCAAAAATATACACAATTGTTATCAGCTGCAGTCTGACTTTAGTTACAATTATGTAAAAGTAAGTACAAGACGATCCGACTAACATGTCGGTGCCAAACGGCAAAGTATAAGGTAAATAACAAAACGAGCGGGGAAGTAAGAAACCCACTCGAGTCCTCCTGCGATCATCCCTCTAGTGTTGACCATCTTGGAGGTAGAAGTAAGTTGAGTCCTCGGGAACCGGCTCTAAATCTGGCCATGCAAAACCAGAGAGGTTAGACCTCTAATAGCAAGTACCGCAAGGAAGCACGATATGAGGAGTTAAAACCAGTAATAAGAGAATAGGATATATAGATCTCTGCTCGCTACTGGGATTCACGTGACATCACGACACTTCGAACCAACCTCCCAACCAAACAAGGACAGAAGTTGGCCCGTCATGTTATGATGCTCTGATCATCTCAGTTAGTTAACAGAGTAGGTACAGTACACAAACAAATCAACTTAAACGGCCATCCAACTCCTACGGCTTACTACTGTGAGTCCCAAGTTATCCTGGAATTATGCAATAAGGATTTCTCAGTTCTTACTATGGACAAGCAAGGCTAGTCGATCCAATCAATCAATTGCGCCAATCATGAATTAGACGAGTCCCAGCGGGACGCCCATCATCAATATACAATATACAATAATATAAGCAGATACCGCTCCCTGTCCGTGTGGCAGATTTGCAGTATCTGTGGGAACCAGCCGGCCTGTTGGGCACTAATAGTCCCAAAGAGGGCTGCCATGTAAGAACTCGGGAATCCATTCTCTCCATGCAATCATTATTTTTATTTAACTTAATAGTCTCTACGTTGAGTGAAATCCCATGCCGTGGATCATGGTCATTCGGAATGAGTACTTTCGTACAGGGTACGATATGCACAACTCTACAACGATGCCCGTGCGGTTAGGTTGTAGGTCTTACATAGCATAATGCAACAATCCAAACTAACCACGGAACAATCATGCCTTGACCATAAAACACACATGCTTCTTTTATAGTAAAATAAATAAATAAATAAATTGAAGCCTGCATGTGTGCCTGTATGTCAATATTCGGGATTGGCCAATCGATTATAGTAGTTCATACTTAACATGAACGTGTCTCATTCATTCATTTCAATAAGACGACTAGCCAGTCTCTTAGTTCCATCTAGGAACGCATGATCAATAATTAATCAAGATAACAATCAATGTTAATTAATGCCAAATTCGGAAAATAAACATTGGAAAATAAATAATGTTTGGGAAATAAAGAATCTCATGCACTGTGGGAAATGATTGGGGAATAAATAAATCTCATGCACTGTGGGGAATGTTTGGGAAATAAATAATATCATGCGCCTGAGGGAAATGATTGGGAAATAATTAAACTCATGCGCTGTGAAAATAAATAATCCATGCGCCTGAGGAATGCGGCTGTGGGGAATAAATATCATGCGCTGTGAAAATAAATAATCCATGCGCCTGAGGAATACGGCTGTGGGGAATAAATATCATGCGCTGTGGAATAAGATTGAGAAATAAATAATCCATGCGCCTGAGGAATGAGATTGGGAAACAAATAATCTCATGCGCCTGAGGAATGCGGCTGTGGGAAATAAATATCATGCGCTGTGAAATAAGATTGGAAAATAAATAATATCATGCGTCTGAGGGAAAGGATTGAGAAATAAATAAACTCATGCGCCTTGGCTGTGGGAAGTGATCGGGAAATAAATAGATTCATGCGCCTTGGCTGTGGGAAGCGATTGGGAAATAAATAGATTCATGCGCCTTGGCTGTGGGAAGTGATTGATTTGATGCGCTGTGGGAATAAAGATTTCCATGCGCCTGAGGAATGGAGATTTGATGCGGCTGTGGGAATAAAGATTTCCATGCGCTGAGGAATGAAGATTTGATGCGGCTGTGGGAATAAAGATTTCCATGCACCTGAGGAATGAAGATTTGATGTGGCTAGGACTGTTCTTCTTCTCCGAATTTTCTGAGAACAGAACCATGGGAACCATGGAAGCCATTGCTTCCAAGCTTCATAAATCCTTCATCCCAAGCCCAAATATGGACTTCCATAGGTCAAAATTGGGTAGAACGAAATTCTCTACAACATGGAACTATCGAAACTTGAAGATAACAAGGTTTACTAGATCAAAATCTAAGAAATCCGAAAATGTATCAAACTTAGATCTACAACAATAAGCCATGGAAATTGAAAATGCTAAGTACTAAAGAGACTTAGAATCAAATGAGGAAGATGATGGAACAATAAAAATGGGGATCCATCATCAAGCAAGTTGGCACTTGCCTATCTCTTCTAGGTTGGTGGGAGAGTTATGAGGAAGAAGAAGTGAAATGGAAAGAAGTAATGAAGAGAGAGAAATGGTTTTGGGCTTTAAATAAAAGGGTGGTGGTAGGTGGGAGTATTGGGCCGGGTCCAATGGGTTCATCCAAGGCCAACCCGCAAGCAAAGCAAAGAGGTAAAAGCAGAAAATAAATGCAGGAATAAAAGCAGGAAATAAAGTACAGAAATAAAATTGTAGGAAATAAATTAACATGAAAATTTAAAGGGCAGATTAATTAACTAACATAAATTTACAAAAATTTAAATACAGAATAATACATGGTAACTATTAAATAAATACGTATTCTGGGAACGGGAAGTGACATCTCTACCCTCCTTAAAAAAATTCCGTCCTCGGAATTTCAGATCTAAGCATGATAGAAATATCGAAGCTAAACTAATCTAAGTATAAACAATTGAGTAAGCAATCATTCTACAATATTAACAGTAGAAACATATCCATGCTGAACATTCTACGACACCAAGCAATTCTACTTACAACGTGACAAGCATGAGGGGTTAAGACAATCAAGGTATACAGAAAGAGATATACCTTGTGAGTCAAACAGGTGCGGATACCGTGATCGGATATCATCCTCACGTTCCCACGTTGACTCCCCCAAAGAGTGATGACCCCAAGCAACCCGGACAAGGTTAATTGTTCGGTTCTTGAGTACCTTCTCTCTTCGGTCCAAAATAGACACAGGCTGTTCCTCGTAAGATAGGTTGGTACCAACAACCAGCTCAGAATGATCAAGGACATGGCTTGGGTCTGATACATACCTTCGCAATTGAGATACATGAAACACGTCATGCACCTCTCGTAACGAAGGTGGAAGGGATAAACGATAAGCAACATCGCCTACCCGATCAAGAATAACAAACGGGCCCACGTATCGAGGACTCAACTTCCCACGAATGCCAAATCTAATGACCCCACGGGTAGGTGAGATCCGCAAGAATACGTGGTCCCCAACAGAAAACTCTAACGGCCTACGATGCTGGTCTGCCCAATGACGATGTCGATCCTGCGCAACTCGAAGTCGCTCTCTAATTCCTTTAACCACTTCAACCGTCTGAACAATCAATTCTGGGCCTAGCATCTTTCTCTCCCTAATATCGTCCCACGCTAGTGGCGACCTACACTTCTTACCATATAGTGCTTCAAATGGCGCCATCTGGATACTGGCTTGATAACTGTTGTTATATGAGAACTCGATCAAGTGTAGGTGGCTCTCCCAAGATCCTCCAAAATCTAGGGTGCAAGCTCGCAACATGTCTTCTAAAGTCTGAATTGTTCTTTCTGATTGCCCATCCGTCTGTGGATGGTAAGCCGTGCTAAATCTTAATTTGGTACCCAAGCTATGATGTAAGCTCTTCCAAAAATGTGATGTAAAACGGGTATCTCTGTCTGACACAATACTGACTGGGACCCCATGCTGTCTGACTATCTGCTGCATATATAATTCTGCCAACTTCTCCGTAGATTGACCTACTCTGAAAGGAAGAAAATGCGCCACCTTTGTAAGCCGATCTACTATCACCCAAATAGCATTTTTACCACTTGGTGATCTCGGTAAACCGGTCACAAAGTCCATTGTGATATGCTCCCACTTCTATTCCGGGATAGGAAGCGGTTGCAATAATCCAGCTGGCCTCTGCTGCTCTGCCTTCACTTGCTGACATACCAAGCAACGGGAAACAAATCTAGCTATCTCCCTCTTCATCCCGTTCCACCAGAAGTGCTGCTTGATATCTTGGTACATCTTGGTCCCTCCAGGGTGTACAGAATACTGGGAATTATGAGCTTCTGCCATAACCTCCTGTCTGATATCTCCACTAGGCACACATAGACGTGATCCAAACCTAAGTGTACCATCTTCATGAATCTTCATCTCCTTCCTGAGTCCTGACTCACATTCTTCCCTAAGCTTCTGAATCCTTGGGTCTTGTGTCTGAGCTGCCTTGATCCTATCTACCAAGTTGGATTGAACTTGTAGACTTGCCAGAACTCCTACATCACTAGGAAGTATAACCTCGATGCCCATCTCCTGAAGGTCTTCTAAGATATGCCTCTGCGTTGTTAACATAAATGCGCCGCCTCTCCTGCTGAGAGCATCTGCTACCACATTAGCCTTGCCTGGATGATACTGAAGCTCCACGTCGTAATCCTTGATCAACTCCAACCATCTTCTCTACCTCATGTTCAGTTCCTTCTGAGTAAAGATGTACTTCAGAGTTTTGTGGTCCGTGTACATCTCCACTCGGTCACCATATAAGTAATGCCTCCATAGCTTCAAAGCGAATACTACTGCCGCCAACTCCAAATCATGAGTTGGATAATTCTTCTCGTGGTCTCAAAGCTGCCTAGATGCATACGCTATCACCTTCCCGTGTTGCATGAGGACACATCCAAGTCCTTTACCTGACGCATCACAATAAACAGTAAAACCTCCGGGTCCAACTGGCAATGTAAGAATAGGCGCTGATATCAACTTCTGCTTCAGATTCTCAAATGATGCCTGGCATTCTGCCGACCAGACGAATGGCACGTCCTTCCGTGTCAAGCGAGTCATGGGTGCTGAAAGCCTTGCAAAGTCTGATACAAACCTTCTGTAATATCCTGCCAATCCCAAGAAACTCCGTACATCAGCTACGGTCTTGGGTACTGGCCAACTTTCTACTGCTTCTACCTTCTTGGGATCCACTGCTACTCCAGCTCCTGATATGATATGACCCAAAAATGAAATATGATCCGACCAAAACTCACACTTGCTGAGCTTGGCATACAACTGGTTCTCTCTCAGAACCTGTAACACTTTCCGGAGGTGGTCTTCATGCTCCTCTTCACTAGTTGAATATACAAGAATGTCGTCGAGAAACACAACGACAAATTGATCCAGGTACGGCATAAAGATGCGGTTCATCAAATCCATAAAGATTGCTGGAGCATTGGTCAAACCAAACGGCATTACTAAGAATTCATAATGCCCATACTTCGACCTGAATGCTGTCTTGGGAATGTCTTCCTTCCGAACCCTCACTTGATGATACCCTGAACGAAGATCTATCTTGGAGAAAACTCTGGCCCTGCTCAACTGATCAAATAAGTCATCGATCCTGGGTAATGGGTACTTGTTCTTCACTGTTGCCGCGTTAAGCTTCCTGTAATCAATGCACAATCTGGATGATCCATCCTTCTTCCCCACAAGTACCACTGGTGCTGCCCAGGGTGACACGCTAGCTTGGATGAACTTCTTCTCCTTCAGTTCCTCTATGTGCTGATATACCTTGGCCTGCTCTGAATCCGCCATTCTGTAAACCCGATCTGATATCGGTTTAGTTCCAGGTGCCAATTCTATACTGAACTCAATATCTCTAACCGGTGGTAGACCTGGAAGCTCTTCAGGAAATACGTCTAAAAACTCTTCAACTACCTTCGGGACTTGAACTTCTTCCATTGCCGTCACTACTCCCTGCTCTTGTTGAGTTGCTACTGATCTGACTAAGGTGAATCGCTTCATGCCTGGAATATCAAAAGATACACTCCCTCTACGACAATCTATTGTCGCATGACTGTCTTTCAGCCAGTCCATGCCTAAGATAACGTCGAAATTTCCAACAGAAAATTCTATCAACCGGGCGGGTAAGGAATGCCCGTAAACTACAACGCTACACGCTAGAATAACTCTACTAACTCCTACGAGCCCATTACCAGTGAGTATATTTAACCTTCCCGGCAATGCCTCGAACTCCATTCCTAGCCGTGTTGCAAATTGTGCAGATATAAATGAGTGTGATGCTCCCGAATCAAACAATGCTACTGCGGGATAAGAGGCGACGAGAATGTTACCTGCCACAACATCTCCCGATGCCAATGCCTCTTCCAAGGACAGAGTGAATGCCTGTCCTCGACCTCCTTGCTGGTTCCCATGCTGCGGCCTAGCCTGGTGCTGCCGCTGGCCCCTGCCTTGGTGATGCTGGGGTGGTCTATGCTGGTGTTGTTGCATCGGCGGTCCCTGCTGCCGAAACATCTGAGCCTGCATCATGAACGGGCGCTGTGCCAACGGCCTCACTGCTACCGCTGGTCCTCGATACTGTCCTGCCCCTGGTGCTGGCAGAGCAGGAAACTGTTGTACTGGTCCTCCTGACCTCGAATTCATGGGACATGTGGTAACCCGATGACCTGGATTTCCACATATCAGACACAGCCCGTTTAATGTCCGACACACATCTCTAGTGTGCCCTATCTTCCCACAATAAGTGCAGCCCGCTGGGGGTTGCTGGTTCTTCCTCTGTTGCTGTTGCTGCTGCCTTGGTGGTACTGGTCCTCGTATCGCCACATCGTGGATACGAATGCCAGTGGATGGTGTTGTTGTTCGGGGCGCTGCTCCCCCTCCTCCTTCAATCTGACTGTGGGATCTCTTCTGACCCCCAGTCCTTGCCGCAAGCCTCTGAATGGTGATCTCATGCCTTCGAGTTGCTGTCAATACTTCATCAAAAGTTTGGT
Organism: Iris pallida; assembly: GCA_029216955.1. NCBI lineage: Eukaryota > Viridiplantae > Streptophyta > Magnoliopsida > Asparagales > Iridaceae > Iris > Iris pallida. Next base: position 1,302,834 of record JANAVB010025998.1, read on the forward strand.
AATTGTGCCCCTCTATCAATTGCAAAAGTTCAAGATGAAACCCTTGCTGGAACCTCATAGCCCTCTGGCTCTCTGTTGCTACCATCTCTGGGGCGAACCTACTCAATCTGCAGAACTCTGCTGCATAAGCATCTACAGTCTTGCCAGCCTGTCTAAGATTGATAAACTTCTGTTGTAGCTCAAATTGCGCCACAACTCCATAGTACTTCGTCTTGAATCTTGCTGTAAAATTGTCCCAAGCCACAGGACGTCTGATGCCTACCTCCTCTGATTCCCACCAATCACGTGCGAGATCTTGAAGTAACAGCTTCACTAGATCCACACGTTCTTCTGCTGGCACCTTAGCTGCTGTCAGAATAGCCTCCATATCCTTAAGCCATGCATCTGCTGAGATGGCATCCTCCGTGCCCTCGAAACGACGGGGGTTGTACTTGCAAAACCTGGCTGATGCTCCTGAATCTGGCCTTGTCCCTCTTTCCAAAGCTGTCTGCAATCCTTGGTTAAGTAGTACATTCTGCTCTTGTAACTGAGCGTGCATGCGCTGCTGGACTAACATCTGATGTTGCTGAGTAGCCATCATCCCTCTCATGATCTCCAGAAGGGCTGGTGTGTCCACTTCCACTGGGGTAGGTGGAACTATTGGTGGTGTCGGAACCTCCGGATACTGCGGTCCAACTGCTGGTTCCACTATCACCTCTTCTTGAATAGCCTCTTGAGGTTGTACTGGCTCTTGTTGCTGACCAACCTGGTCAGGTTGCCCATGTTGCCCTTGTTGTTGTTGTCCAATCCTGACAGATGCGGACGAGGTGCCCCTAAGAAAAGGGACAAGAGAATAATCAAACGGTTGGACAGGGAAGATCAATGAAGTCAAAGGATACCGGAATGTCAAGCTAGAATCGAGAATATGAATCAGGAGATCAAGGGGAAACATGTGTGATTGAGACATCCTATAAATTAAAACACCCCACAAGTCTGAAATCAGACCTGCATGGGCCACCACTAAAACCTTGTCACGCCCCAGAACCAGAATACTGGAGAGCGGGAGAATGACTCAGCCAGCTACGTATTACAGGTAGATGAATACCGTATAATACGATCAATGCTGTCTAACCAGACGAGGGGGTGCATACTACATAAAGGTCTCACTATGGTCACTTCACATCTATTGTCTCAATCATTCGAACAAGAAACAGTAATAGAGAACATGTAAGATAAAGCAGTAAGGCGTCCCAAACGCTCTGTCAAAATGTTCTTGATATCTGGTTTTACAAATCATAGCCAGATCTGATGTAGCAAAAATATACACAATTGTTATCAGCTGCAGTCTGACTTTAGTTACAATTATGTAAAAGTAAGTACAAGACGATCCGACTAACATGTCGGTGCCAAACGGCAAAGTATAAGGTAAATAACAAAACGAGCGGGAAAGTAAGAAACCCACTCGAGTCCTCCTGCGATCATCCCTCTAGTGTTGACCATCTTGGAGGTAGAAGTAAGTTGAGTCCTCGGGAACCGGCTCTAAATCTGGCCATGCAAAACCAGAGAGGTTAGACCTCTAATAGCAAGTACCGCAAGGAAGCACGATATGAGGAGTTAAAACCAGTAATAAGAGAATAGGATATATAGATCTCTGCTCGCTACTGGGATTCACGTGACATCACGACACTTCGAACCAACCTCCCAACCAAACAAGGACAGAAGTTGGCCCGTCATGTTATGATGCTCTGATCATCTCAGTTAGTTAACAGAGTAGGTACAGTACACAAACAAATCAACTTAAACGGCCATCCAACTCCTACGGCTTACTACTGTGAGTCCCAAGTTATCCTGGAATTATGCAATAAGGATTTCTCAGTTCTTACTATGGACAAGCAAGGCTAGTCGATCCAATCAATCAATTGCGCCAATCATGAATTAGACGAGTCCCAGCGGGACGCCCGTCATCAATATACAATATACAATAATATAAGCAGATACCGCTCCCTGTCCGTGTGGCAGATTTGCAGTATCTGTGGGAACCAGCCGGCCTGTTGGGCACTAATAGTCCCAAAGAGGGCTGCCATGTAAGAACTCGGGAATCCATTCTCTCCATGCAATCATTATTTTTATTTAACTTTATAGTCTCTACGTTGAGTGAAATCCCATGCCGTGGATCATGGTCATTCGGAATGAGTACTTTCGTACAGGGTACGATATGCACAACTCTACAACGATGCCCGTGCGGTTAGGTTGTAGGTCTTACATAGCGTAATGCAACAATCCAAACTAACCACGGAACAATCATGCCTTGACCATAAAACACACATGCTTCTTTTATAGTAAAATAAATAAATAAATAAATTGAAGCCTGCATGTGTGCCTGTATGTCAATATTCGGGATTGGCCAATCGATTATAGTAGTTCATACTTAACATGAACGTGTCTCATTCATTCATTTCAATAAGACGACTAGCCAGTCTCTTAGTTCCATCTCGGAACACATGATCAATAATTAATCAAGATAACAATCAATGTTAATTAATGCCAAATTCGGAAAATAAATATTGGAAAATAAATAATGTTTGGAAAATAAAGAATCTCATGCACTGTGGGAAATGATTGGGGAATAAATAAATCTCATGCACTGTGGGGAATGTTTGGAAAATAAATAATATCATGCGCCTGAGGGAAATGATTGGAAAATAATTAAACTCGTGCGCTGTGAAAATAAATAATCCATGCGCCTGAGGAATGCGGCTGTGGGGAATAAATATCATGCGCTGTGAAAATAAATAATCCATGCGCCTGAGGAATGCGGCTGTGGGGAATAAATATCATGCGCTGTGGAATAAGATTGAGAAATAAATAATCCATGCGCCTGAGGAATGAGATTGGGAAACAAATAATCTCATGCGCCTGAGGAATGCGGCTGTGGGAAATAAATATCATGCGCTGTGAAATAAGATTGGGAAATAAATAATATCATGCGTCTGAGGGAAAGGATTGAGAAATAAATAAACTCATGCGCCTTGGCTGTGGGAAGTGATCAGGAAATAAATAGATTCATGCGCCTTGGCTGTGGGAAGCGATTGGGAAATAAATAGATTCATGCGCCTTGGCTGTGGAAAGTGATTGATTTGATGCGCTGTGGGAATAAAGATTTCCATGCGCCTGAGGAATGGAGATTTGATGCAGCTGTGGGAATAAAGATTTCCATGCGCTGAGGAATGAAGATTTGATGCGGCTGTGGGAATAAAGATTTCCATGCGCCTGAGGAATGGAGATTTGATGTGGCTAGGACTGTTCTTCTTCTCCGAATTTTCTGAGAACAGAACCATGGGAACCATGGAAGCCATTGCTTCCAAGCTTCATAAATCCTTCATCCCAAGCCCAAATATGGACTTCCATAGGTCAAAATTGGGTAGAACGAAATTCTCTACAACATGGAACCATCGAAACTTGAAGATAACAAGGTTTACTAGATCAAAATCTAAGAAATCCGAAAATGTATCAAACTTAGATCTACAACAAATAAGCCATGGAAATTGAAAATGCTAAGTACTAAAGAGACTTAGAATCAAATGAGGAAGATGATGGAACAATAAAAATGGGGATCCATCATCAAGCAAGTTGGCACTTGCCTATCTCTTCTAGGTTGGTGGGAGAGTTATGAGGAAGAAGAAGTGAAATGGAAAGAAGTAATGAAGAGAAAGAAATGGTTTTGGGCTTTAAATGAAAGGGTGGTGGTAGGTGGGAGTATTGGGCCGGGTCCAATGGGTTCATCCAAGGCCAACCCGCAAGCAAAGCAAAGAGGTAAAAGCAGAAAATAAATGCAGGAATAAAAGCAGGAAATAAAGTGCAGAAATAAAATTGTAGGAAATAAATTAACATGAAAATTTAAAGGGCAGATTAATTAACTAACATAAATTTACAAAAATTTAAATACAGAATAATACATGGTAACTATTAAATAAATACGTATTCTGGGAACGGGAAGTGACATAGATCCTGCTTAGAGATGCACTTATAACATGACAGGAAAGGAATGGGGCGCATTCACCTTGCGTCGGTGCAAGGGCGAGTACGTCTACTTGGTAAAAAGTCGCGTCACGAAACAAACACGAGATTGCTTGCCATGCTAACATGCTTTACACTTTCGAATATGCCATAAAATTGACCCTAAGGAGAACATAGCAAGATCATAAGCTAAGTTGCATGATTCAACATAAATACTACAATGTCGGTTTGGAAAGAAGATCTTTGTATCAGTACATGCGAGGACGAACGTACTGATCCCCCACCAGCTTCATGCATGGTGCAGGAAATGGATGGCTCGCAGCGAAGCGTTGCTTGAACGCGTTGAGGCTTGGAATGCCGAAGCATATTGAAGTATGCGATCGCATTGACGCTCGGACTATGCAACAGGATTGATGCGACCGAGATATAGAAGGCATGATGTATGGAACGGTGAAATCCTTTGTGGGCAAGAGAGAACCTGAGTGTTGTAGCCAATCTGGCATATATTATTAGGCTATCGAAAGCCTTTGTAATCTCAGTTTCGGATATCAATAAAGAGAATTGTTTCGTATACTATGTTTTCCTTTCGTTGTTAATATCGAATCAAAAGATAACCATTTGAGAACTTGTCATCGTGTCTTGCACGAGCTCAACTCCAGGCGCGTGCGGCATCACGCCCCCTGCGAGGACGATGATTTGGGTGATTCCGGGTCGGGACGTGACAAATTGGTATCAGAGCTCTAGGCTCAATTTTCTCTGGATGCTCGCTTCATTACAATTCTAAAAAGTCGTCCACCACCACTTGAAATCACTCTTGACTCTACTCGATGCCGTACTGGATGTTCCAACAATAAGTCTAATACAAATCGTGTAATTTTGCCGTATCTATTTTGGAAATTACATGATGTTTGCTAAGAAAGTCGCGAAGGATATATTGTATTGAATGCAACGAGCAGTAAAAATGTTAGTTGCTGCAAGTGCAACAAATTGTGAAATACGATTTGAGATGTTGTTGCAATGTAACATGTTGAATGAGAAATAAAATGATGCACGAACTGTAACAAGTTAATTGTGAATATGTGTTAAAATGAAGGTGATAAGCCAATACCGAATGTGTTGAACGGATTTGGGAATTGACTTTAAAAGTCGGGAATAAATCGCTGCACGATGTGTAACGCGTGTTGGAAGTAAAATTATTGCACGTGGTGCAACGCATATCAAATTAATCGTTGCACAGAGTGCAAAGGAGATTGGAAATAAATCGTTGTACGAGAAACAACGTAAAGGAACTAAAAATCATAAATCGATAGAATGAATCATTCGGTCGCACACCAAACTTGTGTTGGCAAACGAGAACATTGACCGAGTTGTGTCGAATTTGATTTAATCAAAGTTACGGTTGTGATCAGGCACGATCACTGCGGAAATCGTGAGTCGGAAGAGATTGTCGGTTTATACTAAGTATAGTGCGAGGAAAATGACTTGATTTCTGAGTGGTATATGACATACCACGTAGGCGATGAATGACTCGATTCCGAGTGATATATGGTATACCACTTGTGCGATGAATTGCATCGACGCGTTGTGAGAATTACAGAAGGTTTGTCCGCAACGGACGGGAGAGTACCGAAACTCGAATAAAAATTTGTATGACGGTATGTTGATGCAAGTGTTCTTCGAAAATTGGTTGGGACGATAAGGCGAGACTCGTATCAATGAATGATACGTCGGACGAAAATTATAAGTCGGTCGGACGACCGAGACTAGCGGAACGATTTTGCCTTGAAGCAATAATCGGATCGACGGAAAAGGAAAACTCGAACTTATAAATCGAATCGCACGACTTGCGATCTCGATAGAAATATTGGGCGAGACGAATCGAATCGTGCGACTTGCGATCTCGATAGAAATGTTGGGCGATGCAAATTATGATCGGATCGCACGACTTGCGACTTCGGTAAAAAAGTTGGTCAACGTGAGAATTAGTGCCTAAGAGATAGTTGGTTACGTTACGGCAAAACTCATTTGAGTACGACTGAAAAACACGCAAAACTTAGAGGGCGAGAGATCGTATGACTTGAGGGTTCGATGTTGGATAATCGGTAACTCAGTTACGCGATCAAAGTATAGCGGGATGCGGCGAATCGGAAAACGAGTTGATGCGTATGGATAAGTTTGTTACGAACTTGGACATATGCAATGCAAGTTGTCGATGTTGAAACGAATTCAAAGTTGACCCTTACGCTATCGAAATTGATACGACGTATCGAGATCGATACGTAAGGAAACGTAAGCACGATGTGGGAATACAAAATGGAGTGCGTCTCGCGCTATCAAAGTTTTGTAAATAACAATACGAGAATAAAACGAACTGGTTGACCATGAACCTTGTGATTAATCAAGACGAGACTATAAGTCATCGACGATTGTTCGATGCGTATAGCATCTCGTGTGTCGATCCGCGAATAAGATAGACTCGAACTCGATACGAGTAGATGTTTCGTAAATTACGAAATTATCGACGGTAGTACATGACTTGACTCGAAGGATAGTTGCGCATCAGTTGCGCCGATAGATATGGTTTTGTCCAAAATTGGGTAGTCGCGTAGAATCGTCGGAACGTGATTTGGCTCCGAAATAAGATATAGCATGGTTCGTAGTAAACTGTCCTTCGTTAATGATCCACAATTATCAAGCTTAGCTTCGGGACAGCTGACCCTAGAAGACTTGACCGCCAAATCAAATTGAATATTGCAGACCCGTAAGATGACCCATGCGATATCACATATGAGATTGCATCGGTAACAAATATAACATGGTGCATATTGACACTAAGTCTAGGCGATCGAGAATTATTGGAACAGCTTTCGATTGAGAATGATAAAGTTAGATTTTGAGTATTCGTCGGATGAATACTTGAATGGTTATGTTGGTCGACGATCAAACTAGAAATTCACCAACGAACTTGGTGATTCAGATAGGCGATTGCGAGAATCGTGCTATGCACGAGAGTGAACGATAAGGGAATGACATACGAGTCATGTCATTAGATTCGGATTCATCTTGCAATTGAGCTTGCGTGAATCGAAACTTATATTCGATGTTGCGAGACGGATAAGTTGGGAATTTGGCTAGTGAATTCCTACTCGTTAGAAAATCGAATGTAAGATACATCGTAGAGACTTCGTGTCAAGGCGATCGTTGTCTTGAGCACCATCGCCTTGATGAAAACTTTTGAGTCGGATAGATTGTGGCCTTTGTGCAATGTCAATTTAAAGATACGTCGGGAGAAGTTAAGTACGGTGTCTAGGTAAGTAACCTAGCGGGCGTAGCCCTGAATGTTGATGCATTTGCAAGTCAATAAAGGAAATCGTAATCGATATAAGTGCATAGCCAGACTTTAGAAATAAGTTGGGTAGCGACATCGAATGCAAGGCGTTGCGGAGACTCATTGTGATTGGATGCGCAACGGTTTAACGCGACGCATAAAGTTGATAGTCCATACGAAACATACGAAACGAGAAATACGATTTCTGAATCGTGTCGTGTGCAGTGACTTTGTTGAATGAATCACGTATGTATCGAATATATGTATGCGATAAAATTCTGAGAACGGTTGCTAAGGATAAGTCCGATCGAGAGTACGAGATGGCAAGCATAGGATTGAAATTTACCTGTCAGCTTTGTTCCAATTTGCTACGACTGGACTTGGTCGAAATACATATATCTTCGGGACGCCTTGAATATAGGTACGGATCCAAATCGAGTTGTATACAAATTCAAATCGAGCTGCAGGAAAGACATTAAAATGTTAGTGAAAAGCTTGCGAGATAGTGTGAAACTGAACAATATTGGTGGGACGAGATCGTGAAATAATCTATAAAACACTTAGTCGGAGTGTTGGTTTTGGTTCGAGGACGAACCTTGTTTTGAGTGGTATATTCTGTAATGCCTCGCTCCGCACGACGTATTACGCTAAAGCGTTGAAGTGTACCATCCTCATGAACGCATAACTCTGGTCTTCGTCCTCATGAACGCATAACTCTGGTCTTCGTCCTGTCTCACACTCTGCTCTGAGTCGCTGAAGCTTGGAATCTGCTGATTGCGCCATCCGGATCCTCTCGACTATGGTGGACTGAACTTGCATGCTGGCCATCAATGCCATATTGGAAGGGAAAACAACTTATATTCCCATCTTCTGAAGATCTGCTAACAGCTCCGGTTGCGCTGTTAGGAAATAAACTCCGGCTCTCCTGCTCAATGCATCTGCAACAACGTTGGCCTTCCCAGGATGATACTGCAGGTTGACATCATAATCCACAAGAAGCTCCAGCCACCTCCTCTGACGCATGTTAAGATCCTTCTGGGTGAAAACATACTTCAGGCTCTTATGGTCGGTGAAAATCTCTACCCTATCTCCGTACAAGTAGTGCCTCCACAACTTAAGTGCAAACACTACTGCTGCCAGCTCCAAGTCATGGGTTGGGTAATTCCTCTCATGATCACGAAGTTGTCGTGACGCATAAGCTATTACCTTTCCATGCTGCATCAGAACACATCCTAAACCTCTGCCTGAAGCATCACAATATACTGAGAATCCTCCGGTTCCATCTGGAAGCGTAAGAATGGGAGCCGTCATCAAGCCTCGCTTCAACTGTTCAAAAGAACTCTGACACTCTGCTGTCCAAGCAAACTGCGCATCCTTGCGGGTCAACTGGGTCAAGGGCGCTGATATCCGAGCAAAGTCTGAAACAAATTGCCGGTAATAACCGGCCAATCCAAGAAAACTGTGAACCTCTGTAACTGTGCTGGGCACCGGCCATGACTCAATAGCCACGATCTTCTGGGGATCCACTTCTACTCCTCCTCTGGTGATGATGTAACCCAAGTACGAAATGTGATCGAGCCAGAACTCGTATTTACTGAACTTGGCATACAACTGGTGCTCTCTGAGAATCTGAAGGACCACACGGAGATGCTGCTCATGCTCCGCTTTGCTCCTGCTATAGACCAGGATGTTGTCCAGAAACACAATCACAAACTGATCCAAATAAGGCATGAAGATGCGATTCATGAGGTCCATGAATACCGCCGGCGCATTGGTTGCTCCAAAAGGCATCACAAGGAACTTCCAATGCCCATACCTCGATCTAAAAGCTGTCTTCGGAATGTCCTGCTCTCTGACCCTGATCTGATGATATCCTGAGCGCAAGTCGATCTTCGAGAATACTGCTGCCCCTTTGAGCTGATCAAACAAGTCATCTATCCTCGGGAGAGGATATCTGTTCTTGATTGTCACTGAGTTCAAGGTACGATAATCAACACATAACCTAGACGTACCATCCTTCTTTTTCACAAGAAGCATCGGGGCTCCCCAAGGTGATCCACTAGCACGAATAAATCCCTTGGTTCGAAGTTCTTCAATCATCTTGTACAATATTTCCAACTCTGAAGGCGCCATCCTGTAGACTCTCTCTAATACTGGGACTGTCCCAGGAATCAAGTCTATGGTGAACTCGATCTCCCGCTCTGGCGGCATACCTGGAAGCTCTTCTGGAAAGACATCTGAAAACTCTTCGACTATCCGGGGCAACTGTACTGCTGCTACTGCCATCCGCAACACTGAAGGAGAAGGCTCAACTGCGCCTCGGGAAAAGGAAAACTCTGGCTCTCCGGGAATGCTAAAAACAACTCTACCAATATAGCAGTCTATTCTAGCATACTGGTTTCTCAACCAATCCATCTCTAGGACCACATCATAATCGGTCATCGAAAACTCTATCAATCTAGCGGAAAACTCCTTACCGCTAACTACGATCCGACACGAGAAAAACACCCTATCGACTCCCACAAGTCTGTTACCAGTAAGTATATTGAGCCTTACTGATAATGACTCGGGCTCCAATCCTATCCGTGTCGTGAATCGTGCAGACATAAAAGAATGCGATGCACCAGAATCAAATAAAGCTGAAGCTGGAAAGAAATTGACGAGAATAGTACCTGCCACTACCTCTCCTGGTGCCAATCCTTCCTCCACGGTCATCACCATAGCCTGACCATGCCCTCGGGGTGCTGGTCCCCTCTGCTAAAATCCTCGCTGCCTATTCTGACTCAAAACTTGGGCTTGAGCATGCTGCTGGGGGTTCTGCTGCTGGAATACCTGGGACTGAGGCGGCAAGGGCCTCGGCAATGGATACTGCTGCTGCTGCTGGACCGGAGCTGGTCCTCTCACCGAAGAGCTAGAAAGGTTGGACGACGATGAACCACCCCTATTCGGGCAGGATCCAACCCTATGGTCTGCTGCTCCACAAGCCAGACATAATCCCTGTGCCCTGCGACACTCTGCCACTACATGGCCTGGCTTTCCATAATGAGAACATCCCACTGCGGAAGCCTGCTTCTGCTTCTGCTACTGAGGGTACGTCGGGGTTGAATGCTGAACCGACGTCACTGAGGCCGCTCACCTCGGAGCTCCAATAGTCAAAGCCCTGGCTGCTGGGGCTGGGGCTGAAGAATGATTTATCTGGCCGTGGGATCTCTTCCGACCTCCGGCCCTATCCATAATCCTCTGGGAGGTATACTCATGCCTCCTAGCTGCTCTCAAGACTGCATCACAAGTCTGATGCTCAAACTGCTCAACTGCCAACAAAATCTCCAGGTGAAGCCCTTGCTGAAATCGCTGGGCTCTATCATACTCGGTTGCCACCAAGGTGAGAGCAAACCGACTGAGTCTCGAAAACTCGGCCGCATATCCATCGACCGTCCTGCCCATCTGCTTCAGATTGGTGAACCTCGTCTGTAGATCATACCGAGCTACAGCATCAAAATATTTGGTCTGGAATCTCTCTCTGAACACCGCCCAAGCAATGGGTGCTGCTAATCCAACGGCCTGAGCCGTCCACCAACTGCGGGCAAGATCTAGCAACTGCAGGCGTACCACGGCTATCTTCTCATTCTCTGGGGTCCTGGCTGCTTCTAGAATCACCTCGATGTCCTGAAGCCAAGCATCTGCAGCGATAGCATCTTCACTACCGTCGAAGAATGGAGGGTTCAAGCGCTTGAAGCTGTTGGCCGCGCTATTACCCTGATGACCTCCTCTGGTCAGAGCATCCGTCACTGCCTGGTGCAAGGCATCTCCATGACGATCTTGGGAAGCTATCAAGGTCCTGACGAGACCTACCAAAGTGCCATCATCAGGCTCGACAGGCTGAACTGGCTAGACTGGTGGCTCTCCGCCAGAAGACACGACTCTGGAGGCCACTCCGGAATGCTGGGCTTGATCTCCGGGTTGCTGCTGATCCGCGGGAAATGCTCTGTCTTACTGACCGGCAGGTCCAGGAACGATGCCGCTGAAGAAGACGACATGGGAAACAATAAGGAAGGACCGGGACAGATCAATGATACAAGCATATGATCAGGACAAGAATCCAGGGATTCAGAAGATACGAGCAGAGATCAAAGACGAATACTGATTGAGACATCTATTCGGTAAACCCTCACATATCTTGATTTACAAGACCAGCATGGGCCACCACTTAAACCATGTCACGCCCCAGAACCAGAATACTGGAGAGCGGGGGCAGACATAGCCAGCTACGTATATGAAATGGAATCCATCTCGCTATACGGTCACGGCTGTCTAGATACATGAGGGTTTACTACAAGCCAACAGTCTCCTATGGTCATGAACAAGCCTAGTGTCTCAATCACAAGCAAGTAAGTGAAGTCACAAGATGTATGATCATTAAATATACAATAATAAGGCGTCCCAAATATTACATATTCAGCTGATCATGAAGCTAGTCGTTACAAAATGTTAGGACTAGCAAGAGTTTTAGTCATACATGATCAACCCTAGGATCTGTCAATCATGTTACAGCCCGTAAGCAGACAGTAAGTAAATGCAATCGAGCTAAACAGGTGCTCTTCGGCTAAACGCCTCAAAAGAATGTTTTTACAATAAAGTGGAAGATCAAAAATAAATCCACTCGTTGCCCTGGTTACATCTAGTCGCCACCATCGGGCTGGAAAGTCGGTAGATCCTCTAGAGCTGCTCCGAAATATGGCCATACAAAACCAGCTGGGTCAGACCCCAGAAAGAGCAAGTGCCACAAAGGAAGCTTCACTTAGGAACTAAAACCAGCAATTAGCACAGAAATAACAATAAGGTAATAAAATAAGACAGGAGTTAAGAAAAGCATAACAGGGTGATATACGATGAGATAACCATGGGACTATTCAGATAGCCATGTTACAACCCGTAAACCAAACAAGGATCGGGGTTGTAACCCTTCGTCTGAGCAGAACTTGAAATTCTCACCATTTATCGGTAAAATAAAAACAGGCATTCAGGTCATGTAGTAATCTGGAACAGAATCAGGACAAGACTAGACTGGTTAGACTCCATCCAATCATTTCATGGCCAAGCAAGAATTACGGCTTGATACTTTAACTAACTAGGGTTGTCACAGGCCTAGTTACTAGCAAGATGCAGTGAGATTATTCCACAGCCACATGCCCTGCAGACCATCCAGGTTACCCAGGTCGAAAATTAGGGGTTGAATTCAGGTGTGTACATCGTCCAGGAAACGCATGTACCCATAGGTAGCTTGAAGGGTGCAACACATGACAGTGTGCTGAAAATGTGCCCTACTCGACGGCAGGCTACAGATCCCAGGCGCACCCAGGTAACAGGATTGCCTGTAGCTGGAAGATCTCTTTATGAGTAACGTATTAATCTAGTTATTAGCCTTAGTCCATTTCAGTAGGTACTCCTGACCGTGGTACTCAGGAGTCCCCTCCTAGACATGATACAAGACAGGACTGGATTATTTGTACAAGCACAATCGCCCACGGTGTCCAGGTTACTTATACAGGTCATGTCATGTCAGGTAGCCGTCGCAACAGCTTATCAAGATATATTATGTCAGGTTATCATGTCAAGTGTACTGGTCAAGAGTGCGCCACGACGGGCCACCATCAGGTCATGTCATGTTCACTTGTCAGGAGTGCACCACGACGGGTCACTATCGTGTTCAGGTACATGTGCAAGGCATCATAGTACAGGCATTCAATCAGGAGACCCAATTACACTGAGGGTTACAAGGCAGGAGTTAATAATACTAAACGAACAATAGCAATAATAATAATAAAATAAGACAAGGCATGGGGAGGAATCATGCGGCCCAACGAGAGACGAATCCATGCAGCAGGCAGAAGGAGCAACCCATGCGGCTGGAGGGAGGGGGAGGGTACTCATGCGGCTAAGGGCAAAAAACTTATGCGGCTGGGAAATTCAGGATCATGCGGTTGAGAGGGCTCGGGTCCTCATGCGGCAAGAAGAAGACTGCAGTATATGCGGCCATCGAGGAAGTCTGATTTATGCGGTTCGGTATGGCTGCGCACATGCGGCTGAGTGGTGAGCAAATCCCATGCGGCTATCGAGGATCAATGCCTATGCGGCTCTCAAGGGAAGGGGTTCTCATGCGACTGGGACGAGCCAGGGTACATGCGACCGGGTTAAGTGAAGTCCCATACGGCCAGCGGGATGCAGCCCTTATGCGGCGGGTGGACATGCGGCTGCAGGAGCAAGGGCGCATACGACTGAGTCAGAGCATTCATGCGGCTGGGAAGAAGCGGGATCCCATGCGGCCAGGAAGGGGAGGGCGCATGCGGCTAAAAGGATAGCGTCTCATGCGGCTCAAGAAGTGCAAAATATTATGCGGCTGGGGTCGAGCGAGTTATACGGCTAGATAAGTTCGGCCCTCATGCGGCCCAAAGTACTTCCAGTCATGCGGCTGAATAGAACACTTGCCGCATGAAATATTCATGCGGTCAAGTCAAGCACAGTTCATCTTCTCCAAAATTTCGAGAAGAAGAACACCATGAGAGCCAAGTCCTCAAGCTCCATAACTTCATCACCCGGAGCCCAAATTCAAACTTTTATAGGTCAAAATAGGGTAGAACAAAATTCTCTACAACATATGTCACGCCCCAGTACCGAAATACGGGGACGGACTAGGCCAGCTACTCCATATGAGGTACGTAACGTCATACGGCGATCGTGGCTGTCGAGAGACTAGGGGGTACATGCTACAATCAAGACTCCTATGGTCCCACAGAGTTCTATGTCTCAATCAATTAAGTCAAATCAGCAAATAAATGAACATTAAAGATAAAGCAGTAAGGCGTCCCTGACGCTTCATCAAAATGATCATGAGAGACTAGCTTTATAATTTAGCTATCTCAGAGAGTCAGGAGTACAAAATTTTACACAGCTACAGTCTGTTTAATTACAATTATGTACTGACACAAAATATCAAGTAATCCGGCTAACAGGTGCCGGTGGCTAAACGCCGCAAAAGTATAAGCAGGAGTGGTGGAGAAGAAACCCACTCGAGTCCCCGAACCGCCATGCTCCTAGTATGCACCATGGATGTCAGGGAGGAAGATCGTGTCCTCTGGCTCTGCTACGATATCTGGCCAAACAAAACCAGCGGGATCAGCCCCGAATAGCAAGTACCGCCAAAGGGGCACAAGAGTTAAGATTAAAAAACCCAACTAATAGAATGACTGATAATAGTAATACTTATGCTACTATTATAGGGTAGCGCAACATTCTCGAACCCATATGGCACCCTTACAACCAAACAAGGACAAAAGGTGCCGCATGGAGTCGGGACGTGTCGTACTCTATAACTTTCACATAAGTTAAAAGGTATAAACCATAAAATCTCCTGATCGTGACTTCGGTCGATAGCCTATCGCAGCACAATAACCAACCCAACAATCAAACAAGAATATGGGTTGGATCATGTACCATGATAGACCATGTTCCTCAGTCATTCACAGAAGTAGCACTTTACAACCAGAATAAGTCTTCCGTTCATAACTTCGGTCCACAGCCTGTCATAGTACGATAACCAACCCAACAATCAAACAAGAACATGGGTTGGATCACGTACCACAACAGTCCGCTTCCCTCGGTTATTCGCGGAAGGTAAATAGGAAACATGCAAGTCGTTTTCACGGCCAATCAAGTCTACGAGTTTCTAGTGGAACGAGGTTATCCTCGCGTCATGTTATTAGAAAAATCCTCAGATCGTATCTTTCCAGCAAGGCTAGCCAACCCAGGGGTTCGCGTAGACAGGTGTCATGGAGCACAGGTCCCTCGTGAGGCCACCTTGCCAAGACATGTAATATATAGCAGGAATTAATCGGATACAGTCATCCACTCGTTGCGGATGACACAGTATCCGTGGAGACCAGCCGGCACACCAAGATAATATCTCAGGGCGACTGGTGTAACACGATCTCGGGACTCTGCCCTTCCCATGCATCTAGTATATTCAGTTGCCTAGTTTAACCCTAGGTGAAATCTTGGACTCTCATGCTGTGGCCTGCATGATTATCCTCCTAAAGTCGTACTTTCGTACGAGTACCCTAAGTGAGGATCCATGTCAATCAGTATGTCAACATGTGCTACCCTCCTTAGTGTAATGCATCATTACAAATACGCCACGTGGAGTTACGAGTCATTTGTCGAGCATGAACAAGAACTGGGACATTCAGGTACATATATCAGGTAGGAATACTTTGTTCTCCGGGGTCACATCAGTGCTCATATCATGCTCGGGACAAAAGGCGTAAGGATATAAAATGGGCATATAATATCTAATAAAATATCAAAAGCATACGCACAACAAGGCAGCGTGCGTGAAAAGTCACGCAGGCTCAAGGGAAAGAGCAGCGTAAAAAGTCACGCAAGCTCAAGGGAGAGTGCTGCGTAAAAAGTCACGCAGACTCAAGGGAAAGAGCTGCGTGAAAAGTCACGCAGGCTCAAGGGAAAGAGCTGCGTGAAAAGTCACGCAAGCTCAAGGGAAAGAGCTGCATGAAAAGTCACGCAAGCTCAAGAAAAAGAGCTGCGTGAAAAGTCACGCAAGCTCAAGGGAAAGAGCTGCGTAAAAAGTCACGCAAGCTCAAGGGAAAGAGTGTTTGCCATTAAAATTGTTTTGATTGAAATCTTAATACAAACAGAACAGTGATACAATATAGGACTTAGATGTAGTCCTAGGAGTACACTTTTGTTTAAGCTGGGTCCTTAGTGCCAATGGAGCGAGTGGTAATGCGTTGACTCCGTTGACCGGCTGACGACGGTTATCGGTTCTCTGAAGGTGTGGATTGCTCTGGGTGCTGGAGCTTGCTGAGAGGAGGAAGACGTTGAGTGTCTAGAACTGCCTCTCGGTGATTCTCTCTGTGTTGTGAGTCTTCTGTTCTGAGACTCTGTGTGTGTGTGTGTGAAGGAGATGACCCTTCTATTTATAGTTTTGCAGGCTGGCTGCTTATACGCGCATGTAGGATGTGCTGGTGTGGGAACGCCACGTGGAGGTTGCTGATGGAGGCGCATGGATGCTGCGTCGGTTGGCGTTCCACTCGGTATGGAGATGTGTGAGGGCGCACCCTCTGTAATGCGCCGAGTACTGTAGGGCACGTCTGTGTGATGCGCCTGACGCCGAAGGGCGCGTCCGTGTGATGCGCTGTCTGGCTGGCGCATCGGACATGTCTTTTAATGATGCGGCTGTCTCACTCTTCGAGTGCTATAAATAGCCGTTTGGCTGATTTTGAGACGTCCGGTTCATCCATTTAATGTAAATTCATTGCACGGAATTCGGAGGGCCATCCACTTGGCGCGTAGGTTTGATCTGCCCGGCCTATAAATAGTGGCATGGAGAGAAGATTTGCTTCTCATTCCCTCACGTACTTCCAATATGAATTTGAACATACGGGTGCATTCTGCTGACGAAGTGCTCCCGAGGGTGAAGATGAGACGCTGTGTTATCTTTGATGCACTTGAAGGTGACTGTTACATCCAAAAGACGGAGTCGAGGGCTTCTGAGGCAGGCGGAAGGTGCCTGTTGCATCCAAAGATAAGGATGCTCGAGCCTCGTCTCCGTTATTCCGGAAGAGCCGTAGATCGGAATGGCGGTACAAGGCTCTCTCTTCCTGCAAAGTGGGGTTTCCCCACTTTGATCGTGTCGAAAGCTGCTCCTTTAGCCATGGTTTCGATCACGGTCTTCCTTCGGCTTTGGAGGATCTTTCGAAGCCTCCCCTGGCCACAGCATTTGCGATGCTCTTCTCTTCCTTGGTTCCAGCCAGAGGGTTAAATGCTTTGTGTCGAAGCATTTATCGGGCGAGCCTGGTTGGAAGAGCGGCACATAACTGGGCTCTGCTCGGCCAGGTGAGCCTGGCTGGAAGAATTTGGCTGAAGGGATGCACATAACTGAGGTGCTGAAGAGATGATGGGATGCGCCTGGATGGAGGCGCATGATATCTGCTGCACCTTATTGGTGGCGCATAGTGATGCTGCGCCTATCTGGTGGTGCATGGTGGTTGCTGCGCTTATCTGAAGGCGCATGATGGCCGCTGGCTGTAGACTTAGGCTCTTTCCTTTGTAGGAATTCTCCTTTGTACAGCCTTTTCTAGACATGTAATAGACTTTTATATATAAATAAAAAGTCCTTCTTCAAATGTCTATAGTTATTGACTTTGCTGTGAAGTTCTTCATCTGAGTTCTGGCGCATGTAGTGTCTGGCGCATGGGCTTTCTGGTTGTGAAATTCCATGCTTCTACAAGACCCCCTTCAAAGTTTTCAAAACTTTTGAGTAAGTTTTGGAATACTTTGAATAAGAAGCATGGAGGTCAGGGCGCATGATTTCTGGGCGCATGCCTGTTCGGGCGCATGCTCTTCTCAGTTAATGATGATGGTGCCTCGGTAACCGAAAAGATTAATGATGATCTTTTGGTTTTATTTGCTGCTATCCTTGCACAGAACCCGAGGCGACGGCTGAGATCACACGTCATCTGTTCACGCGTGCGACCATGCCTTATAAATAGGTAAGAGTCGGAGAGAGAAAGAGTTCTCGGCTCTTCTTCCCGCAATGGTATGTAACCTGCAGCGAGGTTTGAGAGAGTTTGCTGGAAATGTGATTCATGACAGAGGCCGAAACAATAACTTCCCGTGCGCCGAACTGCCGTTTCACTATTTGATGGGATGGCTGATTTTGCATCATCCCAGTGTGATGAGCCCAGGCTCGGAAGGAGATTATAGGGCTGGAGATGCATTCCTTCGTCGTTTCCATCGGAGGAGCTGGTCGCATACTGGTGTCCCGGTTTGTAGAAAGGTTTTATCCCGTCTTCAGGGTTGGGAGATCACCAAAGTTGGTCCCATCTATTTGGGTTTTGAGGCCAACGAGGATTTAAGGGACCTGGGCGAAGGTACCACCACTCTGCCTCAATGGGGATTCCGCTGGTTGCAAAGTATCCGGCCGTCCCATCTGGTGTACCGGAACAGGAATCAGTGCTACCTGGAATCCTACTTGCCGAGCCGCTTTGCGCGGCAATTTGGTTATGCTCAGATGATGTTGGATAACCCCAGTAATACCCTAGGGTATGTTGGAAGTTTGTTGGATGGTGCACGAGCTTGGCATTACTATAATGCCGGATGTACCGGAGCTCGTTTTACGTTGCCCGTCCCCGATCCGCGGCCGCCCATTCTTTACTCGGCCGCCAAATTTTACTGCGTTATGGCTGCCCCGCCTTCCGGATATGACAGGGAGACCAGCCTTATCGGCGGCACCCAGTTAGCAGCGACTGGGGATACGCCAGTGAAGGCCCGACCGAATCGTCCGTCAGGGGTGAGTCAACGGAGTGCCGCCTCCGCATCACAAGCAGAACCCTCTGGCGATCGATCGAAACGATGTGCAGATACAGGAGCTGAATCTTTTGTATCGAAGAAGCAGAAGAAGGCACCGTTACCGACGGTATCATAGGATTCGGCGTCCGAAGAGGTAAGGTTATCCTACTAAATCTGATTTTGGTTCCGCCACTTACGAGGCCTCACCTTCTTTTGTAGGAGCCGCTAAAAAGAAAACCTCGTACCCCAAAGTCGGGTGGGAGTAGGCGAGAAGAGATGGTGAGCTCATCTGAAGTGCGTATCCCGCCGACAATGATGTCTCTCATGGAGGAAGATCCGGAGGATACTGTGGAGGTTCTGGTCAGGAGGGAATCTGAGGGTGCAGCAGCTTCCGAGGTGGCGAAGGCCACAGCGGAGGCTTCACATGTTTTAGCAAGTGCGCAGCTTCCTGGTGATGAAGAGGAATGGAGTTCATCATCTTCCGATGACACCGCTCCGGAGCTGCAGGAGTCTGTTGCGGGGGCAGCAGAAGTAGTGGGGATAGAGGAGAGGGTTGATTCCCCTCCTGGTCATGACGAAGGGAGGTCGGCTGAATCATTGCCGAATCCTTCCTTGGCTTCAACCATGGACATAGAGATGGCTACCGATCAGGCGGTAGCGACAGATTCTGTCCCTGTAGAGGGACTTGAGAAGAATGAGACTCTTCTGCCAGTCTTGTCTCCTGGGGCTGGCCAAGAGATAAATGTTGACCTCCCCGTTTTGTCGGGGGAGGTGGCTGATGCTAATAGAATGTCGGGGGAAGAGGTAGCCGTTGACGTCGGTGATTTCTCCAGTCTTGAGAAGGGTAAGGGTGTGGAACCCTCTGTTGCTCCTTCCACTTGGGGTACTATCACGACGCATATGCCTGCTCCTTCTGTTCCTTTGACTCCTCGGGCCAGCAGTCTGGGCCCTGTTGATGAAGAGCCTATTGCTGCCGAGATTCAAACCTCTCAGATCGAGGTCGGCGGATCTTCCTCCGGTCCGCAAACTGTAGTAGCTCCCTCAACTCCTGCTATGACGCCGCAGGTGCTGGTGGAAGCCGACGGGTATGTGAAATTCCTCGTCGAGGGAGTGTACAAAATGCTGGAGAAAGGTGTATCTGCAGTGGTAGATGCCAAGGGGAGCTTTGTGGCGGTAAAAGCTTTGGCAATGCCTTGTATTGAGCTGATCCGCATTCACCAGGGCCATGACCATATGGCCGAAATTCTGGAGGTTTCGGTGATGGAGCTGGACGAGCGGCTCGCGGAACTGCAGCGCATCCAACGAAATGACCTCTCGGTCTTGGTAGATGCAGAGATAGGAAAGTCGATGGCTGAGATCGAGGCTTCCCATCGAGCCGAGGTGAGCAGTTGGGAGCGTGAAGTGGCTGGGACTGAGGCTGCGGCGGAGCAGCTGTCTCAATCTATGAAGAAGACGACGGAAAAGCGAGCTGCGGTGGATGCTAACATCGCAGAAGTTGATGCTCAGATGCGCCGTCTTGAAGACCAGCGGGCCCAACTTCAACTAGAGGCTGAGCGCGTCCTGGCTGAACACGTGGCATTCAAACGGGAGGAAACGACTCTTACTCAGCGGACCCTTGCTTTGGCTCAACAGCGACGACAGCTTGATGAGAAGTATGAGAGTAAAACTTCTGCTGAGGCTGTCGGGTTAATGCGTCAAGAAGCCGAGCTGCGAGTCCAGGCGACTGTGGAAACTCGCACTGCCGACCTGAGACGTCGAGTCAGAGAACTCTCATCCCACCCTGGGGAGGATCGGGGATTGTAGCTTCTCTTCTTTTTTGTATGTTTTTGCAACTCTTGCTAGGGAAATAGCGTATTTCTGTACTCCCTTTTTTTTTAAAATAAAGAAATACACTATCTCTTTGATGTGTTCATTTTTAATTTCATGAACTTGATGATTTATGTGGACCTATTATCTTTTGCGCACCTTAGTTTTTAGGTACAGATAATAAGTATAAAGGAACCAACATGTTTGCTCAGAGGTAATGTGGACATGGCAATCATTAGGTTCAAATGATAGAATCTTCCTACTCAGAGGTGTTTATGGACGTGGTAGGAATGATCCTGTGGGATACGCTGAACAACTCAGAGGTAATGTGGACGTGGAAGTTCTGCGAACAAATGTACGACAACGTAGGAGTTGCTTGTACGGGATGTTTACTCAGAGGTAATGTGGACGTGGTAAACATGAAGGATAGTGTAAGCTCACGAAGTGTAAGGTTCCACTTTGTAGGATGTAGAGAGACAACTCAGAGGTAATGTGGACGTGGTTATCTTTCTACGGAAGGATGCCATGGAACAGCTGGGTTCCGGAAGCGATTGATTTTGTGAAAAGAGGCTATTTGGGGAAATACATGTCTTGGAGGATGTCAAGAGTAGTACTTCTTTAGGAACTTGCCGTTGATGGGCATCATGAACAAGTCCCCATTGGGTTTGGCGAGCCGGTAAGCACCGTTTGAGTATACCGTCTCGATGATGAAAGGTCCTTCCCATTTGGGCTCGAACTTCCTTGGTGTCTTGTGAGTTAACACCATTGGCCTTCTGACTGCTAAAACCAGGTCGCCAACTTGGAAAGTTCTTTGCTTGACCTTCTTGTTGAAAGCCTGTGATATACGGGCTTGGTAAAGTTCGATGCGTTGTTGAGCTAGGAGACGCTTTTCGTCAAGTGCCTCCAATTCCCGCAGACGACGACGTTGATTGTCTTCTTCTGTGAGATCGTTTATGATGGCCACGCGGAACGAAGGTATCTGTATCTCGAGAGGCAGTACTGCTTCGCTCCCGTAGACCAGGGAGAATGGAATGTTGCCTGTTGGGGTCCGTCCCGTTGTGCGGTAGGCCCAAAGGCATTCGCCAAGCTTTTCGTCCCAGTCGCGTTTGTTGGATGATACGACCTTTTTGAGTAGTCTGACGATAGTTTTGTTGAATGCCTCGGCCAATCCGTTTGCTGCCGGATTGTAGGCGGTTGAGGCCACGTTTTGAATGCGATTCTTGTCACAGAACCTGCTGAAAATGTGGCTGATAAACTGAGGACCATTGTCATGGATGATTCGCCGGGGTACCCCGAAACGGTAAATGACATGGTGTCTGATAAAGCTGACCACCCTGGAGCTTTTTACTTCTGCTAGTGGGACTGCTTCCGCCCATTTGGAGAAGTAATCGGTGATGGCCAGGATGAAGCGGTGTCCTCTCGATGAAGGAGGGGTGATTGGCCCTACAATGTCCATGCCCCAGGCTTCGAATGGCCAGGAGGCGACTGTAGGATGTAGAGGTTCAGATGGTGTATGTATGAAGTCTGCATGAAGTTGGCATGCATGGCACTTCTTAGCATATTCCACTGCGTCGGCAACCATGGTTGGCCAGTAGTAGCCCATACGTCGCAGTCGATCTTGCAACTTAGGCCCTGGTTGGTGAGCTCCGCAAGTTCCGTCATGAGCTTCTCGAAGAGCTTCGGCCGCTTCTTCGTTAGACAGGCATCGAAGGAGAAGCCCGTCGAAGGAGCGTCGGTACAGCATTTTAGTGGCTGTATCGTAGTAGAATCGAAGAGAGCGTCTCCTGACTGAGACGGCTTCCTTCGGGTCCTCTGGAAGGATTCCGTAGACAGCGAAGTCGATGAACGGGAATCTCCAGTCTCGGACATTAACCCCAGTGTTTGTCGGCATGGCGTGAGCCATTTGCAAACATAGGTTGTTTCTGGGACAAATCAAGTCTCGGCCAGTTACCGTGACATAGTGTTGAGTCCCAAGGGGCGCGGCCAATGAGGCTGCGAGGCCAGCTAGAGCGTCAGCCTCTAAGTTTTGTAGGCGGGGCACATGTTCGATGAAGAACCCAGTGAAGGTTGAAATGATGTTCAATGCAACTTCATGGTAAGGGATCAAATCTTCATGGCGAACCTCGTATTGCCCCCGAATCTGGTTTACGACGAGTTTCGAGTCGCCGTAGGCTTCCAGATGATCCACCCCCAGCTGTTGTGCTAGCTGGAGTCCCATGACGAGTGCATTGTACCCAGCAACATTGTTGGAGCACGGCTTCGGAAGGGAGTATGTGCGCTAGATGACCAGCTGATCGGGGGAGACTAAGACTACCCCCACTCCTGCGATGATTTGGCCATTGGGGCCCGTTCTTGAAGCGCCATCGAAGAACATCCGCCAAATGGGGCTTCCTTCAGTGACATTTGATTCTTGAACTTCATCCGGGATGTCTTCATAGAGTTTTGAAGATTCTGGGATGGGGTGTGCAGCTAAAAAGTCAGCCAGAGCCTGACCCTTGACTGCCTTCTGTGGGACAAACACCATGTTGTATGGTGTTAGTAGGATCGCCCATGTAGCCAGCCGGGAGTTTAATGACCCTGGCTTTGTCATGAGAACTCTGAGCGGATTAACTCGGGAGATGACGTGAATTGTCTGGCCCGAGACGTAATGACGAGTCTTCTGAATGGCAAACACCAAAGCCAAGCACTCCTTTTCAACGGGGTTGTACCGGTGTTCGGCCCCGATGAGTGTTCGACTGAGGTAGTAGATTGCTTGCTCGTAGCCTGCATCGCTGTTTTGAGCTAGCAAAGCGCCGAGGGAATGATCCATGGCACGGACGTAGAGGAGGAATGGTTTGCCGGCGACAGGTGCCACTAGGACTGGCGGGCTTGTTAAGTAAGCCTTGATGTCGTCGAAAGCCTTTTGGCACTCCTCTGACCAGACATAAGAGACTCCCTTCTTCATGAGCTGAGTAAAGGGTTGACATTTACCGGAGAGGTTTGCTATGAACCTCCGGATGTATGCCAAACGTCCCTGTAGGCCCCGAAGTTCTCGAAGGTTCTTCGGAGGGTCCATGTTAAGGATGGCTTTGGTCTTCTCAGGATCAACATGAATGCCTTTCGCTGTGATGACGAAGCCCAAGAATTTGCCGCTAGAAACCCCCAGAAAGGATTTAGCGGGGTTCATTTTGAGTTGATGCGCCCGCATGAGATCGAAGACCGTCTTCAGGTCCTGTAGGTGATCTCTTTTGAGGCGGCTCTTGACTGCGATGTCGTCAACATAGCACTCAACTGTCTTGCGAAGATGTTGACGGAAGATGGTGCTCATAGCTCGCTGATACGTTGCACCGGCGTTCTTCAAGCCGAAGGGCATTACGGTGTAGCAGAAAACACCCTTTGGAGTCCTGAATGACGTGTGTTTTGCGTCATCGGGGAACATCTTGATTTGATTGTAGCCTGAATACCCGTCCATGAAGGACATGCGTTCAAAGCCACATGTGTTGTCGATCATTACATCGGTGATTGGGAGCGGGAATTCATCCTTCGGGCAAGCGGAGTTGAGATCCCTGAAGTCGATACAGACTCGTATCTTCCCGTTCTTCTTGGTGACAGGGACGACGTTGGCTACCCAGTCTGGGTGTTGTTCCTCACGGAGTTTGTCTACCTCCTGATCAAGAGTTTGTCTACCTCCTGATCGATGGCGTTCATGATGTCCGGGCGGAAGCGTCGCTGTTGTTGTTTGATAGGTTTGGCATCTGGTAAGATGTTCAACCTATGCATCGCGATCTGTGGATCGAGACCCGACATATCTTCGTAGCTCCAGGCGAAGACGTCGATATACTCTTTAGCGAGTTGGACTAAAGATTCTCGGTCTTCTCCTTCCAAGCTTTTGCTGATAAAGATGGGTTTAGAAGAAGACCCATCCCCGAGGTCGATTTGCTCGACTTCGTCTTCGGTGGGAGGTTCTCGTAACTCAAAACGAGACTCCCATTGCTCTCCTAGGCGTTGAGCCCAGGGTTCCTCTTCGAAGGGTTCCGGCGGTTGGTCTTCGCCTTCATCTTTCTGAGGCTGCGCCGATGTCATGTTAGCTGACAGCACTTTTCTGAAGACTGATCCAATACTGGTATCGGAATCCCACGTCGATGCTTCTGATGAGTGGGAATGTTCTATGTCTTCTGCGTCCGAACTTTCTGGAGTTGATGGCGGCGTGACATAGCCTAACCCCCGTCGAGTCCGATTATAGTAATCCTGTGGCTTTCCATTGGGCATCGAAAGCCGGACAGGGAGATGCCGACCCTTGCCGTAGTTTAGGCCTTTGTTGCTTTTCAGGTCGTAGCCCATCTTTTGGATGATGTGCTTAGCCGCATCTGTGTATCGATATACTTGTACCCTGCCGGTATCAGGTTCGGGCTCGATCGACAGGAGGTTCCGACGACGCTCGATTTTGCCCGAGATGATGGTGCCTTTGTCTCGGCTTCGTGGAGGGACTATGAAGACTCCTTGAGACGGGACTATTTGATTATGGTAGACGGTCGTTACTTGTGTTTGCAACGACCGTAGAGCGTTGTCTAATGTATACATGGCATTCCAGTGTGGAAGACAAGAATAATTGAAAGACACTCTATTATTGATAAAGTACGAGATTTTATCCCGTGGGATTATATTGTCGAAGGAGGGTGCGTCTACATCGGCAGAGATATATTCGCCAAGCTCCTCATCTGTAAGCACTGGGGCCGGATCAAGAGAGTCCTCCGCCGCTCCGACTTTGGGGTCTGAGAGGGTTATGTGAGCCCTCTCCGGCATCTTGGATGACTGCGGCGGCTTGCCTTTAAGACGCACCTTGAGGGGTGCCTCGGTTGCGCCTTCGATGAGTGGCGCCTTCCCTTGTAATTTTACCGCTAGGGGAGCCGCTGTTTATGGTGGCTTCCCTTTGAGGCGTATCTTCAGGGGGGCTTCGCGAGCTGGCGCTTTTCCTGATAGCTTGATGCTCATTGGAGGCGCCTTCTGGGGTGGTCTCCCTTTCAGACGGATTTTCAAGGGGGCGTCAGGAGTCGCTTCGGGTTCCAAGTCCGGCTCTGTTGCCGTCTCTGCTTCATCATCGGCGTCGTTGGCTTCCTCCTCGTCAAGTGGCTTGTACAAGTCGGAGTCGGTGAAGTAGGCCTCAATCCCTTTGAAGGGATCGATATCTGCAAACTCCGTCCGGATGACGCCGTTGGTGGATACATATTTCATGCATTGGTGGAGCGTGGAGGGCACCACCATGTACTCATGTAACCATGGTCGTCTGAGTAAGATGTTGTAGTTGACCTCGGCATCCACCACATAACAAGTTACCTCAGTTGTGAGGCTGCCGATGTGACACTTCAGCCGGATCTTGCCCAGTGGCTCGCTCTTGCTGGCGTTGAAGCCACTGATGGTCGTATTGGAGGGCGCCAACCGGTACATTGGGATCCCCAGCTTTGATAGCAGCGCCTTTGGAATGATGCTTAGGGAAGACCCCGGATCGATCTGAATTCTGCTCACCTTTACCGAACCGATGTACCCTGTGTAATACAACGGTCGGTTATGTCGGTGATGCTTGAGCAGCATGTCTTGTTGGGTGAAGGTTATGTTTGGGATAACTTCATCCGCACAATGACAGTGTGCACAAGTAGTTTGGAGGTCTTCAGGCTGCTTGACCTGACTGAGAAAGGATTCGGCATCCTTTAGAGCTTCGCAGAGAGCTTCTCGGGAGTCCTTAGAGAGACGCAGGAGCTCGAACAAAGACAGGCGTGCAGGAGTACTGGCCAGTTGTGCCAGAATGTCAAAATTGTGGGGCTTGGCTAGCCCCGAAGCATTTTCTTTCCACAGAGGTCTGTCGAAACGGGCCTCCACTTGCTTTTGTTTATTGGCTGCTGAGGGCTTGGATGGACCCTCCTCAGGGATGGTGCCAGGAGGCACCCCTTCGGCGGCAGCTTCACCGGGCTGGGAGTTCTGTTGTGCACGCGTTTGTACAGGAAGCGCCTCTTCTGCTGAAGAAGAGACCGTGCGGCAAGACTTGATCTTCCTGCCTTTTGCTTTGGAGGTAGGGCATACCTCCGGTTGAGTTACTTCGGAGACGAGGTCGGGGTGAACCCAGAGGACCTCTCCTCGAGATGTGGTGAGTGGGACAAGTCCACTCACATTGTCACGGGTGGGTGGCAAATTCACCACCTCCATTGTCGTCTTAGGGATGGGGACGACGCCATCTTGTGTGGTAGTCGGCGGCAAGGTGCCGAACTGTAGTGACACCACATTAGCTGACACCGTCTTCTCTTCGTAATCGACGGAAATTACATCCGCATTGATCATACGCTGGATGTAATTTTTGAGGACATAGCAGTCCTTAGTCGGGTGTCCGACAAACCGATGGTAGTGACAGTACCTTGGGTTGTCCACCTTCCCGACTTCATCGGGCCATTTCGGGTCCGGAAGCTTGATCTTGTCACCCTGCTTCAGTATCTCAAAGAGTTGCAGGGTGTCGTCATCATTGAATGAATAAACCTCCTTGGGTCTCGGTGCCAATGGAGGCTTTTGAGTAGGCGCCGATGCGCCCTTCGAGGTATTAACTGTCAATGCCTGTTTCCCCTTTGTTTCTCATCCAGAATTGTTGGTTGCGGACTTTTTCCCCTTATCGTCAAAGGCGGGGAAGCTAACACCCAGAAGACGTGCATTGGCCGCCTTCTTCTCTGCAGCTTCAGCTTCAATGATTAGGGAGCTCCAATCGGGAGGGGGAGTAGAGTTAAGCCAGAGCTTTACTGCAGGTAGCATGTTCATACTGCAAGCGGAGAGAAGCGCATGTTCTGGCATGCCTGGAGGTAACCTGAAGCAGGCCTGACGGAAGCGTTCGATGAATGCCCGAACCGTTTCCTTGTCCTTCTGGCGTATCTCAATGAGAGACGCCATCGTCATGTCCTTCCCACCGTCGTAGAAGCGGTCGAGGAAGAGGCGTGTCAGGTCGTCGAAGGACGATATAGAATTGTCGGGGAGGCTGCAGTACCAGTCATACGCCACCCCTTTCAGGGCCCCAACAAAGATGCTGGTGAGGAGCGCGTCCTCCTTCGGAAGATGCCCTGTCTGCGACTGGAAGTACGTCAAGTACCGTCGTGGAGAGTCCTTCCCGTCATACGGCGTGAGTGTCTGTGGTTTATACTTTGGGGGATAAACCACCTTGTTCCACTCAAGTGGATAAGGCTGGGGAATGCCCATCTTCTGGCGTTCCTCCTGCCTGTTCCTGGACTCGAAGCGCTCCCGCAGATCTTTGATCATTTCGACCACGTCCTCCGTGGAGCTAGGAGCCGGGGAAGGAGGTACCACCTGGAGTGGAGCGTTTGAGGGCTCCGATGTCCGGGGTGCTTCCGTGTCTGAGGGTGTCCGCTGGAGGGGCACACTCGACTCTCCATTAGCTCCTGGGTCGGGACCATTTGAAGGTGTCCTGATCAAGGCCGACCGCATCTCAAACACTGCTTGAGTCAGTGCTTGCATTGAGGCAGAGAGAGTTTTGAGTCCTCCCTCTAACGAGTCTATGCGCTGGACAATGTCCTGTGGCGGCGCATCAGCCTCAAGATCACCCCCGGTCATGTATACTGTCATGACACGGCCGGAAGTGGATGGATTAGTTGAGGCTTCGCTCTCAGCCTCACTTTCATGTGGGGGAGTTACTTCTCCTGGTGTTTGGCCACCCCCAGCCACATTCTGGAGTTCGTCTTCGACAGGCGCATCTGTAAGGGCCTGACTGCCCTCAGCTCTGTCTTGGAGGGCCTCTTCGTTTTCAGTACTACCCCCGGCGGTGTCCTGGAGGACATCGTCATTTTGAGGGGCTTCAGGGAGGCCATCTTCGCCTTGATGAAGATCCGCCGCAGCTGTGCTTTGGACATCTTCGTCTTCGGAAGGAGGCTGAACAAGGGTCTGGCTACCCCCAGCTTCCTCCAAGGACTTCTTCCTTGACCGAGTGCCTTCGAACACCCCAGAGGTTGTGACAGCTGCCTTGGTTTTCCTCGACTGGCTTTTAGATGAAGACGAGGAATTGGCAGTCGTCTTCCGGACAGATGAGGAATTGGAGATCACGTTGCATGACGCAATCTTTAGTTCCTCTTCTGCTGACACCTTTGTCCCAAGGCGATGTCGGAGGGGTGTCGATGATTGTAGCCGTTGGAAGACCGACTGCTTTGGCGGTTCTGCCGTCTTGCAACAGCAGTTGATGGTGACCACTGCATAAGTGTGCCCCGTGAGAGGCGCATCGTGCTTGTTGGTCAGCTCTCCTGACCGGCGCTTGTGAGTGATCACGTTGCGCAAGTCGTTGGAGGAGAGTGCTACCCTCACACCCCTCTCAGGCGCATGGCAGGGCCAAGCGCCGGGGTGGTCGGGTGAGTGCTGCACCCCCTGATCTAATACCAAGCAGGCATCACGATCAGTAGTGGGGGAACCACAGCATTTGAAGTGACTTGAACGGACCTCAAACGCACAACCAGAGGAGGCGCGGGAGTTCAAGACCACTGAGTTTGCCTCTCTCGGCTTGGTTGTGCACGCAGTGAATGCGCCCAAGTGAGATGAGGACTTTGAAGGTCGACTCGTTGTCGGTGCAGGAGCACTTGAGTCAACCTTGTACAGCTTGCCATCGGCAGCGCGTGTGATTGTAAGCGCGTGCCTCTGGCCGGCTGCTGGCATAGCACGTTTGTGGCGCATGGCCCGTGCCGCCTTGGATTTCTTCGTACCAGCCCGCTGGGGCGCATAGTACTCAGCATCCAAATTCTCCTCGCCGTTACAGCGAGTGAGTCTGTCAAAGACAGAGGCTCTTTGTGGTGCATCAGAAGTAATGCGCGGGGCATTGGCTGCGCCCCTGCTCCGTCGACGTATCTTCCTCGCCTGAGAGGAAGATGGCTGGGGAACGTGGTCAGCCGCACGCTTCCCCGAGAGATGCGCTGCATCAGCGGACGCACCTTGACTGCTGAGGACGTCAACAGGAAGGGAAGGCTGGACGGGCGCATCCCCTTCAACGGTGGTGCCCGAGGCGTCGACTTTGCGCACCCAGACTGCGCGGGTCTTCTTCGGCTTCGACAGCCGCTTCGAAGGACTCGCACTTCCTTCAGAAATGAACTCCTCGTACGCCTGTTGATTGAGGCGCACTACCAGTGTCTTGTGGGAGGAGCCCACCTTCACGTCGTCGGCCTGTGACACGACTTTCTCGGTAGAGGAGAAAGAGGTCCCCAGCAAAGTCGCCAGCTTGTTTGCCATTAAAATTGTTTTGATTGAAATCTTAATACAAACAGAACAGTGATACAATATAGGACTTAGATGTAGTCCTAGGAGTACACTTTTGTTTAAGCTGGGTCCTTAGTGCCAATGGAGCAAGTGGTAATGCGTTGACTCCGTTGACCGGCTGACGACGGTTATCGGTTCTCTGAAGGTGTGGATTGCTCTGGGTGCTGGAGCTTGCTGAGAGGAGGAAGACGTTGAGTGTCTAGAACTGCCTCTCGGTGATTCTCTCTGTGTTGTGAGTCTTCTGTTCTGAGTCTGTGTGTGTGTGTGTGAAGGAGATGACCCTTCTATTTATAGTTTTGCAGGCTGGCTGCTCATGCGCGCATGTAGGATGCGCCGGTGTGGGAACGCCACGTGGAGGTTGCTGATGGAGGTGCATGGATGCTGCGCCCTGATCGAGGGGGAGAACTCTTCATACTGCTGTTGTGAGCCGGCACGTAGCAGAGAGAAGATCTTTCCGTTGCTGAAATCTTGGACGAATTGAGTCAAAAGACACGTGTCGTCGACTCATGGTTCGAAGATCTCGGATTTGGTGGAGAGGAGTGATCTGGTGGGCTGCACCTTGGATTGGGCGCAGGAGGAGGCTGCGGCTCATAACCTTTAGGAGTTACAAACCATTTGGGGCGCATGGCTTTTGAGGCGCATGCAGGCGACTTTCCTTCTGTCTTTCGGGATCAGAGAGCAGTCTGAGGCACATGGCTTTTGAGGCGCATGCTGATTTGGACGCATGGCCGTAGAGGCGCATGCTGATGGTGGAGTGGCCACGTGGCAGTAGCCGTCGGAACAAGGTCATGATGATGCTGACGTTGCCGACGCTTCGTTTTCTGAAAAGCTGTCAACTGTTCAGACTTTGGGAGGCGTGCTGCCAACTCTGTCAGTTCAGCATTTAATGTTGGTGATGTTCGATGGACAGCTGAGTGGGCACGTCGGTTGGTGTTCCACTCGGTATGGAGATGTGTGAGGGCGCACCCTCTGTAATGCGCCGAGTACTGTAGGGCGCGTCTGTGTGATGCGCCTGACGCCGAAGGGCGCGTCCGTGTGATGCGCTGTCTGGCTGGCGCATCGGATATGTCTTTTAATGATGCGGCTGTCTCGCTCTTCGAGTGCTATAAATAGCCGTTTGGCTGATTTCGAGGCGTCCGGTTCATCCATTTAATGTAAATTCATTGCACGGAATTCGGAGGGCCATCCACTTGGCGCGTGGGTTTGATCTGCCCGGCCTATAAATAGTGACATGGAGAGAAGATTTGCTTCTCATTCCCTCACGTACTTCCAATATGAATTTGAACATACGGGTGCATTCTGCTGACGAAGTACTCCCGAGGGTGAAGATGAGACGCTGTGTTATCTTTGATGCACTTGAAGGTGACTGTTACATCCAAAAGACGGAGTCGAGGGCTTCTGAGGCAGGCGGAAGGTGCCTGTTGCATCCAAAGATAAGGATGCTCGAGCCTCGTCTCCGTTATTCCGGAAGAGCCGTAGATCGGAATGGCGGTGCAAGGCTCTCTCTTCCTGCAAAGTGGGGTTTCCCCACTTTGATCGTGTCGAAAGCTGCTCCTTTAGCCATGGTTTCGATCACGGTCTTCCTTCGGCTTTGGAGGATCTTTCGAAGCCTCCCCTGGCCACAGCATTTGCGGTGCTCTTCTCTTCCTTGGTTCCAGCCAGAGGGTTAAATGCTTTGTGTCGAAGCATTTATCGGACGAGCCTGGTTGGAAGAGCGGCACATAACTGGGCTCTGCTCGGCCAGGTGAGCCTAGCTGGAAGAATTTGGCTGAAGGGATGCACATAACTGAGGTGCTGAAGAGATGATGGGATGCGCCTGGATGGAGGCGCATGATATCTGCTGCGCCTTATTGGTGGCGCATAGTGATGCTGCGCCTATCTGGTGGTGCATGGTGGTTGCTGCGCTTATCTGAAGGCGCATGATGGCCGCTGGCTGTAGACTTAGGCTCTTTCCTTTGTAGGAATTCTCCTTTGTACAGCCTTTTCTAGACATGTAATAGACTTTTATATATAAATAAAAAGTCCTTCTTCAAATGTCTATAGTTATTGACTTTGCTGTGAAGTTCTTCATCTGAGTTCTGGCGCATGTAGTGTCTGGCGCATGGGCTTTCTGGTTGTGAAATTCCATGCTTCTACAAAGAGCTGCGTGAAAAGTCACGCAGGCTCAAGGGAAAGAGCTGCGTGAAAAGTCACGCAAGCTCGAGGGAAAGAGCTGCGTGAAAAGTCACGCAGGCTCAAGGGGAGACACGCTTCCAACAGGAAGCGTGCTCAAACAGGAGCACACTGTTCACTGTCTTCTCCAAAACAGCAAGAACACCATGGCTGAACCCAAGCTTCAAAGTATCATAACTTGGCCATCCGAACTCCAAATCCAGATTTCCAAAGCTCCAACTTGGGTGAAACTGAATGCTCTTCCTCATGGAAGCATCAAAAACCCATAAAATCCAACTAAAGTAGATCAAACCATGCAAAATCCAAAAATGATTAAAACTTAGATCTACAAAAAAATTAAAGCTTCAAAATAGAAATTTCCAAGTTCTAAACTAGTATAGATTGAGGAGAAGAACATGTTTTGGCAAATAATTTTGTAAGAATCATTAACAAAATAATGGATCCTTCTCTTGAGCAAGTTGGTACTTGCCTTGGTTGGTGGAGGAAGTAAATGAGAAGAAGTAAATGAGAGGAGAGAGAAGGAGATGAGTTATATATATAGAATTCTTGGACCCATGGGTTCATGATGAACCAAAGGGTTCATGATGACCCATTGGTGAACCAAGAATAGGTTACCCAAATGAGCCAAAACTGTAGGCCCAAATGCAGAAAATAAATTAGAAAATAATATTTTGTCGAATATTTTTGGGAAATGCATGAAGAAATACAGCATAATAAATATAGTATAAATTCAAGGTAAATACAATTTATCGGTTTACGTATTAAAATACGTATTCCAGGATTGGGGAGTGACATCTCTACCCTTCTTAGAAAAATTCCGTCCTCGGAATTCCAGCCAAGACAGGATAGTGAAATCAGGGCAAGCAAGGCACAATCATATATATAAGTTAACTATCATAGCAGTTATTATCATACATCACAGGGTGCAAAATAAGCAGGTGCAGAAAAGCATGGAATCGTGTCAATAAGGTGCATAAATATACCTTATTAGTCAAACAAATACGGATAACGAGATCTGATCTCGTCCTCGCGCTCCCAGGTTGACTCTCCCGAAGAGTGATGGTTCCAAGAAACACGGACAAGGCTTATCGTCCGATTCTTGAGTACCTTCTCTCGCCGGTCCAAAATAGATACGGGTTGTTCCTCGTAAGTTAGGTCGGTACCAACGACTAACTCAGAATGATCGAGGACATGACTCGGATTCGGGACATACCCACGTAATTGGGACACATAAAACACATCATGTATGCCAGTTAACGAAGGCGGAAGGGCAAGTCGATAAGCCACATCGCCTACCCGAGCGAGAATCTTGAAAGGTCCAACGTATCTTGGACTAAGCTTTTCCCGGGTTCCAAATCTGATGATATCCCGAGTAGGCGAAATCCGCAGAAACACTTGGTCGCCAACTCTGAACTCTAGAGGCCTACGATGCTGATCTGCCCAATGACGATGTCGGTCCTGCGCAACTCGAAGGCGTTCTCTGACCAACTTAACTATCTCCACCGTTTGCGTGATCATCTCTGGCCCCAACAACTTCTGTTCTCCGACGTCGTCCCATGCCAAAGGGGACCTGCACTTCCTTCCGTACAATGCTTCGAACGGGGCCATCTGAATGCTAGCCTGATAGCTGTTGTTATAGGAGAACTCCACTAGATGAAGGTGATCCTCCCAAGATCCACCAAAATCTAAGGTACACGCTCGTAGCATATCTTCTAATGTCTGAATGGTTCTTTCTGATTGCCCGTCGGTTTGTGGATGATAAGCAGTACTGAATCTTAACTTGGTTCCCAAACTTTGGTGCAAGCTCCGCCAAAAATGGGAAGTAAACCGCGTATCCCGATCTGATACTATACTAACTGGAATACCGTGCTGCCTTACTATCTGCTTCATATACATTTCTGCTAACTGCTCAGTAGTCTGTCCAACTCGGAAGGAAAGGAAATGAGCGACCTTCGTGAGTCGATCTACTATTACCCAGACTGCATTCTTATCAGTCGGAGATCTAGGTAAACCGGTCACAAAATCCATCGTGATGTGCTCCCATTTCCATTCTGGGATAGGAAGCGGCTGTAGCAACCCTGCTGGTCTCTGCTGCTCTGCTTTCACCTGCTGACATACCAGACACTTAGATACAAATCTCGCTATCTCTCTTTTCATGCCATTCCACCAAAAGAACTGCCTGATATCTCGATACATCTTCGTTCCTCCTGGATGAATGGAGTAAATAGAACTATGAGCTTCGGACATAACTTCTTGCCGAAGGTCTCCACTCGGTACACAGAGTCTGTTTCCAAACCTGAGCGTACCATCTTCATGAATCACTAACTCCTTCCTACGGCCTGATCCACACTCCGATCGTAACTTCTGAATCTGTGGATCTCCTGCTTGTGCTGCCCTTATCCTTTCTACTAAGGTTGACTGAATCTGCATACTGGTCATTCTTCCTATATCCCTTGGCAAAACTACTTCGATTCCCATACTCTGAAGGTCTTCTAGAATATGCTTCTGCGAGGTCAAGATAAAGGCACTGTCTCTCCTACTCAGTGCATCTGCAACTACATTCACCTTGCCTGGATGATACTGAAGATCTAAATCAAAATCCTTCAACAGTTCTAACCATCTTCTTTGCCTCATGTTCAAATCTCGCTGAGTGAACACGTATTTCAAACTCTTATGATCAGTATAGATCTCTACCCGATCCCCGTATAAATAATGCCTCCACAACTTGAGTGAAAACACCACAGCTGCTAACTCCAAATCGTAAGTCGGGTAATTTTTCTCATAGTCTCGAAGCTGCCGAGACGCATATGCTATCACTTTTCCATGCTGCATCAATACACATCCAAGACCCTTCCCTGATGCGTCACAATATACGGTAAAGCCTCCTGCTCCTACTGGAAGTGTCAAGATCGGGGCTGAGATCAATCTCTTCTTTAATTCTTCAAATGATGCCTGACAGCTAGCTGACCAAACAAACTCCACGTCCTTGTGCGTCAAACGCGTTAAGGGTGCAGAGATCTTGGCAAAGTCCGCCACGAACCTTCTGTAGTAACCAGCTAATCCTAAGAAACTTCGCACTTCTGCAACCGTTCTCGTAACTGGCCAATGCTCTACGGCCTCAATCTTCTTCGGATCCACTGACACTCCTGCCCCAGAAATTACATGCCCCAGGAACGAAATATGATCTAACCAAAATTCACACTTGTCAAGCTTCGCATAAAGTTGATGCTCCCTCAATGTCTGTAAGACAGTCCTAAGATGTTTCTCATGCTCCTCTTCACTGCTGGAATAGACAAGAATGTCATCTATGAACACCACCACAAATTTATCCAAGTACGGCAGAAATATGCGGTTCATTAAATCCATGAATACTGCGGGGGCGTTGGTTAGTCCAAAGGGCATTACTAAAAACTCATAATGCCCATATCTAGATCTGAATGCTGTCTTCGGTATGTCTTGCTCCCGGACTCTTACTTGATAGTATCCTGACCGAAGATCGATCTTGGAAAAGACGCTGGCCTTGCTCAACTGGTCAAACAGGTCATCAATCCTTGGTAGTGGGTACTTATTCTTCACTGTTACTGCATTCAGCTTGCGGTAGTCGATGCACATCCTCGTCGACCCATCCTTCTTGGGAACTAAAATCACTGGTGCGGCCCAGGGCGATTTACTGTCTCGGATGAATCCCTTAGACTTCAACTCTTCTTCATGTTGATACAACTTATCCTGCTCTGACGGCGACATTCTGTAAACTCTGTCTGCAATAGGCCTCGTTCCAGGGTTCAACTCAATGCTAAATTCTACCTCTCTGACTGGGGGTATCCCTGGGAGCTCATCAGGGAAGACGTCGAGAAAATCTTCGACCACTCTCGGAATCTATCCTGGCTCTGACACTGCTGCTGAGATGACGCCTCTGGCCTGATTCTTCAAGGTTCGAGTAAAGATGAACTGCTCCATCCCAGGAACGCTGAATATGACCCTACCTCCTCTACAATCAATTGTCGCATGACTGTCTCTCAACCAGTCCATGCCAAGAACGACATCAAAACTCCCTATAGGGAATTCAATCAATGATGCGGGCAATAAATGCCCACACACCTCCACTGGACATGAAAAGCGCACTCTGCTAACCTCTACGAGCCCATTGCCGGTGAGTATATCCATCCTCTTCGGCAATGCCTCAAACTCTAATCCAATCCGTGTAGCATATTGTGCAGAGATGAATGAATGAATGAGTAGCGCCTGAATCAAATAATGCTACAGCGGGAAATGAGGTGACGAGAATTTTACCTGCCACCACGTCACTAGACGCTAGAGCCTCTCCCAAGGATAATGTGAGAGCCTGGCCCCGCGGAGCCCCTTGTTGCGGCCTTCCTCGACCATGCTGTTGCTGCCCCTGAGGGCCTTCGGCTTCCTGTGCCTGGCGGAACATCTGAGCCTGCGTTGGTAAGCGCTGGGCTAGGGGCCTTACTGCTAATACTGGCCCTCCACTCGGGGTTGCCACTGGAGCTGGCAATGCTGGAAACTGTTGAGATGGCCCTCCTGGCCTCTGTATCATAGGACAAGTAGAAATACGGTGGTCTGCACGACCACACCTCAAACATAAGCCATTCGCTGACCGACACACCTCCCTCGTGTGCCCTGCCTTCCCACAGAAGGTACAGCCCTGGGGTGCTCCCTGACGCTGCTGCTGGTTCCTCGGCTGCTGATGCCGAACTGGCGCGTATTAGTTGACACGGCCGTCCTCCGCGGCGCTCCTGCATCATGAATACGTACACCGGGTGCTGGTGCCGATGTTCGCTGCACTGCTCCTCCTCCAACTTGGGAATGAGATCTCTTCTGACCTCCTGTCCTTGATGCTAACCTCTGCTGGGTAAGCTCGTGCCTCCGAGCGGCCGTCAAAACAGCGTCAAACGTCTGGTAGTCGTGTCCTTCCACAAGCTGTAATAGTTCCAAATGAAGTCCCTGCTAGAACCTCATAGCCTTCTCCGGCTCCGTTGCCACCATTGCTGGTGCGAAACGGCACAATCTGCAGAACTCTGCTGCAAACCCATCTACGGTCTTGCCTGCTTGCTTGAGACTGATAAACTTCTGCTGGAGCTCATATCGAGCTACTACGCCAAAATACTTGGCCTTGAATCTGTCACTGAAGGTGGTCCAACGAACAGGGCGTCTTATACCAACTTCTTCTGATGCCCACCAGTCGCGGGCAAGATCCTGAAGTACCAGTTTGACCTGATCAACCTTCTCATCATCTGGAACCTTGGCTGCCACAAGAATGGATTCAATGTCTTGAATCCATGCATCCGCAGTGATGGCATCCTCCGTGCCATCAAAATACCTCGGGTTCAAGCGACGGAACCTTCCTGATGCTCCCGAGTCAACCCCGACACTCCTCTCAAGAGCTAACTGAATCCCCTGGTTCAGCAACACGTTCTGCTCCTGCTGCCGAGTCTGTTGCTGTTGGTGAGTGACAAGAATCCCTCGGACGATCTCCAGGAGTGCTACTGCATCTGGTACTGCCGTCGCTGCTGGTGCTGCAGGAGTTTCAATAACCTGCGGCTGCACTGCCTCTGGTTCCACTTCTGCTTGTGCCTGCCCTGGGAAAGGTTCTCTCCCCTGTTGCTGCCCAGTCAAGCCATGCTCTTGCTGCTCTTCCTCATGGGCCTCACCCGCTACTGAGAATGAAGCACCCCTATAGAGAAAGATATAAGATTATCAAGTCCGGACGAGAAAGATTTCGAGGATGCAAGTCAGGTTAGAGATCAAGGCAAGGACAGAGAATTCGAAACGGAATTTCAAGGGGAACAAGTTTTGATTGAGACTCCTAATAATTTGCAATACCCCACAAGTCTGAAAATCAGACCTGCATGGGCCACCACTAAAACCTTGTCACGCCCCAGTACCGAAATACGGGGACGGACTAGGCCAGCTACTCCATATGAGGTACGTAACGTCATACGGCGATCGTGGCTGTCGAGAGACTAGGGGGTACATGCTACAATCAAGACTCCTATGGTCCTACAGAGTTCTATGTCTCAATCAATTAAGTCAAATCAGCAATTAAATGAACATTAAAGATAAAGCAGTAAGGCATCCCTGACACTTCATCAAAATGATCATGAGAGACTAGCTTTATAATTTAGCTATCTCAGAGAGTCAGGAGTACAAAATTTTACACAGCTGCAGTCTGTTTAATTACAATTATGTACTGACACAAAATATCAAGTAATCCGGCTAACAGGTGCCGGTGGCTAAACGCCGCAAAAGTATAAGCAGGAGTGGTGGAGAAGAAACCCACTCGAGTCCCCGAACCGCCATGCTCCTAGTATGCACCATGGATGTCAGGGAGGAAGATCGTGTCCTCTGGCTCTGCTACGAGATCTGGCCAAACAAAACCAGCGGGGTCAGCCCCGAATAGCAAGTACCGCCAAAGGGGCACAAGAGTTAAGATTAAAAAACCCAACTAATAGAATGACTGATAATAGTAATACTTATGCTACTATTATAGGGTAGCGCAACATCCTCGAACCCATATGGCACCCTTACAACCAAACAAGGACAAAAGGTGCCGCATGGAGTCGGGACGTGTCGTACTCTATAACTTTCACATAAGTTAAAAGGTATAAACCATAAAATCTCCTGATCGTGACTTCGGTCGATAGCCTATCGCAGCACAATAACCAACCCAACAATCAAACAAGAACATGGGTTGGATCATGTACCATGATAGACCATGTTCCTCAGTCATTCACAGAAGTAGCACTTCACAACCAGAATAAGTCTTCCGTTCATAACTTCGGTCCACAGCCTGTCATAGTACGATAACCAACCCAACAATCAAACAAGAACATGGGTTGGATCACGTACCACAACAGTCCGCTTCCCTCGGTTATTCGCGGAAGGTAAATAGGAAACATGTAAGTCGTTTTCACGGCCAATCAAGTCTACGAGTTTCTAGTGGAACGAGGTTATCCTCGCGTCATGTTATTAGAAAAATCCTCAGATCGTATCTTTCCAGCAAGGCTAGCCAACCCAGGGGTTCGCGTAGACAGGTGTCATGGAGCACAGGTCCCTCGTGAGGCCACCTTGCCAAGACATGTAATATATAGCAGGAATTAATCGGATACAGTCATCCACTCGTTGCGGATGACACAGTATCCGTGGAGACCAGCCGGCGCACCAAGACAATATCTCAGGGCGACTGGTGTAACACGATCTCGGGACTCTGCCCTCCCCATGCATCTAGTATATTCAGTTGCCTAGTTTAACCCTAGGTGAAATCTTGGACTCTCATGCTGTGGCCTGCATGATTATCCTCCTAAAGTCGTACTTTAGTACGAGTACCCTAAGTGAGGATCCATGTCAATCAGTATGTCAACATGTGCTACCCTCCTTAGTGTAATGCATCATTACAAATACGCCACGTGGAGTTACGAGTCATTTGTCGAGCATGAACAAGAACTGGGACATTCAGGTACATGTATCAGGTAGGAACACTTTGTTCTCCGGGGTCACATCAGTGCTCATATCATGCTCGGGACAAAAGGCATAAGGATATAAAATGGGCATATAATATCTAATAAAATATCAAAAGCATACGCACAACAAGGCAGCGTGCGTGAAAAGTCACGCAGGCTCAAGGGAAAGAGCAGCGTAAAAAGTCACGCAAGCTCAAGGGAGAGTGCTGCGTGAAAAGTCACGCAGACTCAAGGGAAAGAGCTGCGTGAAAAGTCACGCAGGCTCAAGGGAAAGAGCTGCGTGAAAAGTCACGCAGGCTCAAGGGAAAGAGCTGCGTGAAAAGTCACGCAAGCTCAAGGGAAAGAGCTGCGTGAAAAGTCACGCAAGCTCAAGGGAAAGAGCTGCGTGAAAAGTCACGCAAGCTCAAGGGAAAGAGCTGCGTGAAAAGTCACGCAAGCTCAAGGGAAAGAACTGCGTGAAAGGTCACGCAGGCTCAAGGGAAAGAGCTGCGTGAAAAGTCACGCAAGCTCAAGGGAAAGAGCTGCGTGAAAAGTCACGCAGGCTCAAGGGGAGACACGCTTCCAACAGGAAGCGTGCTCAAACAGGAGCACACTGTTCACTGTCTTCTCCAAAACAGCAAGAACACCATGGCTGAACCCAAGCTTCAAAGTATCATAACTTGGCCATCCGAACTCCAAATCCAGATTTCCAAAGCTCCAACTTGGGTGAAACTGAATGCTCTTCCTCATGGAAGCATCAAAAACCCATAAAATCCAACTAAAGTAGATCAAACCATGCAAAATCCGAAAATAATTAAAACTTAGATCTACAAAAAAATCAAAGCTTCAAAATAGAAATTTCCAAGTTCTAAACTAGTATAGATTGAGGAGAAGAACATGTTTTGGCAAATAGTTTTGTAAGAATCATTAACAAAATAATGGATCCTTCTCTTGAGCAAGTTGGTACTTGCCTTGGTTGGTGGAGGAAGTAAATGAGAAGAAGTAAATGAGAGGAGAGAGAAGGAGATGAGTTATATATATAGAATTCTTGGACCCATGGGTTCATGATGAACCAAAGGGTTCATGATGACCCATTGGTGAACCAAGAATAGGTTACCCAAATGAGCCAAAACTGTAGGCCCAAATGCAGAAAATAAATTAGAAAATAATATTTTGTCGAATATTTTTAGGAAATGCATGAAGAAATACAGCATAATAAATATAGTATAAATTCAAGATAAATACAATTTATCAGTTTACGTATTAAAATACGTATTCCAGGATTGGGGAGTGACAACATAGAACCATCAAAACTCAAAAATAACAAGATTAAGTAGATCAAAACCCAAAAAATCCGAAAATAAAATAAACTTAGATCTACAAGAATCTAGCCATGAAAAGTGGAAATGCCAAGTACTAAAGTAAGTTAAAATACTGTAAGTAAGAGAATGAAGCAATAAAATTGGAGTTCTTCCATGAAGCAAGTTGCACTTGCCTAGACCTCTCTCTCCCTCTTTCTGGTAGGTGAAGAAATTAATGGAGAAAAGAAGAAGAGTAATGAAGAGAGAGAAGGAAGTAGGGTTAATAAATGGTAGTGGTGGTGGTAGGTAGGGGGTTCACCCATTGG
Organism: Iris pallida; assembly: GCA_029216955.1. Classification (NCBI taxonomy): domain Eukaryota; kingdom Viridiplantae; phylum Streptophyta; class Magnoliopsida; order Asparagales; family Iridaceae; genus Iris; species Iris pallida. The sequence goes on from JANAVB010025998.1 coordinate 1,343,845, forward strand.
TTCATAATGAACCAATAGTCCTCTCTCTCCCTCCCGGAGCAGTTCTAAGTCCTCTCTTCGTTTATTGTATTATTGCACCCCACGTCATGCTTGTAATGTTTTACCTTATCAACAAGATTTGGAGACGAGTTCTATTCAAATGAAGGGTTACAACCCCGGTCCTTATTTGGTTTAAGGGTTGTGACCCGGCTACTTGAATGGTTCCCTCATACTCCATTATGACTGTTGTTATTCTTTATTACCAAGCTCTTTTTGTAACTACTTAATATATATTTTCTGATGTGCTGGTTTTAGTTCTTAAGTGAAGCCTCCTTTGTGGCACTTGCTCTTTCTGGAATCTGACCCAGCTAGTTTTGTGTGGCCAGATTTCGGAGCTACCTCAGAGGATCTACCGACCTTCCAGCCCGATGGTGACCATCAGACGTGACCAGGGCAACGAGTGGGTTTATCTTTGCTCTCTCACTCTATTGTAAAAATTTTATTTTGAGGCGTTTAGCCGACGAGCATCTGTTAGCTCGTATTGCATACCTTATTATTGTCTGCCTACGGACTGTAACATGATTGACAGATCCTAGGGTTGATCATGTATGACTAAACTCTTGCTAGTCCTCACATTTTGTAACGACTAGCTTCATGTTTGGGATACCTTATTATTGTATATTTGGTGATCTTACATCTTGTAACTTTACTCGCTTGCTTGAGATTGAGACAATTAGGCTTGTTATTGACCATATGAGACTGATGGATTGTAGTTAAACCCTCATGTATCTAGACAACCGTGACCGTATAGTGGGATGGATTCCATTTCATTATACGTAGCTGGCTATGTATGCCCCCGCTCTCCAATATTCTGGTTCTGGGGCGTTACAGCAGCGAAGCATTGCTTGAACGCGTTGAGGCTTGGAATGCCAAAGCGTATTGAAGCGTGCGATCGCATTGACGCTCGGACTATGCAATAGGATTGATGCGGCCGAGATATAGAAGGCATGATGTATGGAACGGTGAAATCCTTTGTGGGCAAGAGAAAACCTGAGTGTTGTAGCCAATCTGGCATATATTGTTAGGCTATCGAAAGCCTTTGTAATCTCAGTTTCGGATATCAATAAAGAAAATTGTTTCGTATACTATGTTTTCTTTTCGTTGTTAATATCGAATCAAAAGATAACCATTTGAGAACTTGTCATCTTGCCTTGCACGAGCGCAACTCTAGGCTCGTGCGGCATCACGCCCCCTGTGAGGACGATGATTCGGGTGATTCCGGGTCGGGGCGTGACAGTATAAAATATGGTAGGTACTGAGAGCAGTTTAAAGCATGGTAGGTACTGAGAGTAGTATAAAATATGGTAGATACTGAGAGCAGTTTAAAGCATGGTAGGTACTGAGAGCAGTATAAAGCATGTGAATATATGACTTGCAGTTCAAGAAACGGTATTTTAACATGGTTCATACGCAATTCATTATCATATGCAGTAAAATAGAGTTTGTAGGGTACTCGCCTCGAGCAAGACAAGGATACGAGTATGAAGATATGGATGTCCGGTATCCTGTCAAAATGATACACAATCTTAGTCTCTAAACTATGTTCAAGATTTTACACTAGTGGGTGACACGACTCCTAACTGGACACTAGCTAAGTGGTGACCTAGCATAAAAGTCCAATGTGGGGTGACACTATATCTAAACCAGCACTTAGGGTCCTTAGAAACACAATGATCACTTTAAAGTTTCACAAAAACCAAGCATATAAATATATACACTAATAATAAGAATTAATTATAATTAAGGGTGATACATAAGCAAAAATCTACAGATATCATCGGATGACAAAACAAATATCACCATCATGTCCAGAATGGTCAAATTAGCTAGGATAGCCTATCCATAAGTCCAATTTGAATACATGGGCAAAATGGTAATTTCGGATCAAAATGATGTCCGTCATTGGACCCACTTTGCACCGAAAAATATGCTACGATAAAAGTGCACTAAACCTAGCAAATTATACGTTCACGAATCCAGAATGACGATACGAACCCAACGGTATGTCCAAAATGGAATTCCGATGAGCCGATCACAAAATGGTCCGTTGACTTGGATATTGGTATCCGATTTGCACGAAAATGCGTGTCGAAGCCAAGGTCCACAAAATCTAACAATGTATATGTCAATGCGTCCAGAATGACGATACGAACTCAACGGTATATCCGAAATTGGATTCCGATGAGCCGATCTCAAAATGACATGTTGACCCGGATATTTAGAATCCGGTTTGCACGAAAAAGCGTGCCGGAGCCAATGTCCTCAAAACTCAGCAAATTATATGTCAACAAGTCTAAAATGACGATACGAACTCAACAGTATATCCGGAATTGGATTCCGATGAGCCGATCTCAAAATGACCCGTTGATTCGGACTGTAGGGCCCGCTTTGCACCGAAATATGTGCCAGGGTCCACGTCCTCCAAATCTAACAAACTATATATGAAATCATGCCAGAACGACGCCACGAGTCTACTGGTGGTGTCAGAATTGAAATTCGGAGTTCCGGATTCAAAAATAGAATTTTACAAGTTGGAAATTATGAATTTGGACGGCCAACTTTGGCATCAAATTCAACCAATCAAACGTGCTCACAATGAAACAAAATTGAAGGGACAGGAAGAGGGTTATATCAGCTACGCACAGGAACTAGTGGTACGCCAAACGGAGCTGCGACGGTGGAGATATGAGCCGACGAAGTTGGCTCCACAAAACTGTCCAAAAATAGTATAATTTAAACGGTCAAATTGGCGGCCAATTTTGATGTATCAAACGACCAAATTAACGGATGAAACTTAAGAGGAGTAAAGAGCTATATACAGAGATTGTGACGGAGCAAAGACTTCATCGATCCAACGGTCGAATTTCTTGAAAAACGTGCATGAAGTTGCTGCGACGAAATACAAATTCTGAGTTCAAAACTCGCGCGCGCCGACGGGATCTCGTGCCAAACGCACGAATTGTCTATTGTATGCGTCGGAGAGGTTGGGGACAGCGAGGGAAGGCTCGCCGGGGGGTCGCCCGGCCATGGGGGCCACGGTGGTACGCGGCGACGGCAGCGTGCGGTTGGCTGGCCGCGGCTGCTGCTTGTGCGTACTGCAGCTGCTGCTACTTGCTGCGTTGCGGCTGCTGCTGGCGGTGGTTGGCCGGCCTGGCGGGGGCACGACAACGGTGAACGGGCCAGGTGGCGTACGGTGGTAGTGGAGATGGTGTTTGTGGTGGTGGAGGTGGTGTTGATGATGGTGTTGGTGTTAGGGGTGCAACTCAGGCGGGTTGGGTCGGGCTTGAGGTCAACCCGAGCCCAACCCGATGAATCATAAGTCTAGCCCGAGCCCAAGCTCGGTCCGACCTCGGGTTCAACATATGAAGCCCAAGACCAAGCTCGGAGGATCGGGTTTGGCTCGGGTTGAACTCGGGTTGGGTCGGGTCCATCGGATTTATCGGGCTCTAATATACTAACTGAAATAATTTTAAATAAAAGTAATATTAAACACATAATTAAATAGCAATCAAGTCTTAATCATTACAAAATACAGACTGAAATAAGATTTTGGATAAAGAGTTGAAGAGTTTGGGTGAAAAAGTTTAGGAGTTAAACTTTTTATTTAAGAAGTATGACTATATATATATATATATATATATATATATATATATAAAATATATATATATATATATATATATATATATATATATATATATATATATATATATATATAAAATATATATATATATATATATATATATATATATATATATATATATATATATATATATATATATATATATATATATGGGAGCGGATCAAAAGTCCCCCTTAGAAAACCCCCTAAAAATCCCCCCTCACTCTAATTCGTAATATTAATGTTAATATTAATGTTAATGTTAATATTAATTTTTTTTTCATTTTTTTATATTAATGTTAATGTTCATGTTAATATTAATGTTAATGTTAATAGTAATTTTAATGTTATGTTTAATGTTAATTTTAGTATTTAATGTTAATATTAACATTAACATTAATATTAACATTAATATTAACATTAAATTACGGATTAGAGTGAGGGGTTTTTTTAGGGGGTTTTCTAAGGGAGCTTTTGATCCGCTTCATATATATATATATATATATATATATATATATATATATATATATATATATATATATATATATATATATATATATATATATATATATATATATATAAAGTTGGGTTTCGGGTTCCTCGGGTAACCCGACATATGAACCCGAGCCCAACCCAATTTATGATCGGGTTCAAATATTTGAACCCAAACTCGAGCCCGAACCCAAGTATCTTCAACCCTAACCCAACCCATTAACTGGTTTACCCGATCGGGTTCGGGTTTAGCCCGCCCAAGTTGCACCCCTAGTTGGTGTTGGTGTTGATGATGATAATAGTGAGGGTGATGGTGATGATGTTGAAGAAGAAGAAGGGATGAAGAAGAAGTGAAGAAGAATAGGAAGAATGGAGGGGTGGGGTGCTTGTCGGCTGAGAGAGAGGGAGGGTGTGATGATGGTGATGGGTGAGAGAGAGAGAGTGTTATATTTAAAAGAGAGAGAGAGAAAGAGATTTATATATATGTAAAAGAGAGCGAAAAAGAGAATAGAGAGAGAGAGAGGTCGGCTTGTGATGGGGGGTGTTGTGTGTTGGTATGGGGAGAGGGGTGTGTGTGTGTGCGGGAGTGTTTTAAGGAGGAGAGAGAGAAAGATATTTGTATATATGTATATATATTATTTAGAAAAAGAGTGAAAGATATTTATTAAATAAAAGAGAAAGGGATATTTTAAAATAGGAAAAAGAGGAATTATGTGGGATGTTCATAAGGGGATAACATGGAGCTTGGGTTTGGGTTCGGTTGAGCCGGGTCGGGTCAAAATCGGGTTTTGAGAAATAAATAGATTAATTTTAGGTGTTTATGATCATGGGCAAATAAGTAACATGCAATGGCTCAATTTGTCACGCCCCAGAACCAGAATACTGGAGAGCGGGAGCAAACATAGCCAACTACGTATATGAAATGGATTCCATCTCGCTATACGGTCACGGCTGTCTAGATATATGAGGGTTTAACTACAAGCCAACATTCTCTTAAGGTCATGAACAAGCCTAGTGTCTCAATCACAAGCAAGTGAGTAAATGTTACAAGATGTATGATCATTAAATATACAATAATAAGGCGTCCCAAATATTACATATTCAGCTGATCATGAAGCTAGTCGTTACAAAATGTTAGGACTAGCAAGAGTTTAGTCATACATGATCAACCCTAGGATCTGTCAATCATGTTACAGCCCGTAGGCAGACAGTAAGTAAGTACAATCGAGCTAAACAGGTGCTCGTCGGCTAAACGCCTCAAAAGAATATTTTTACAATAAGGTAGGAGATCAAAAATAAATCCACTCGTTGCCAGGATTCCTTCTAGTGGTCACCATGTGGCTGGAAAGTCGGTAGATCCTCTGGGACTGCTCTGGTATCTGGCCACACAAAACCAGCTGGGTCAGACCCCAGAAAGAGCAAGTGCCACAAAGGAGGCTTCACTTAGGAACTAAAACCAGCAATTAGCACAAGAGTATAGTTACATAATAAAAGACAGTAATTAAGGCTTGATATTGAAAGAATAACAACAGTCATAATAGAGTACGAGGGAACCATTCAAGTAGCCAGGTCACAACCCTTAAACCAAACAAGGATCGGGGTTGTAACCCTTCACCTGAATAGAACTCCGTCTCCAAATCTTGTTGGTAAGGTAAAACGTATCAAGCATGACAGGTGATATACGATGAGATAACCATGGGACTATTCAGATAACCAGGTTACAACCCGTAAACCAAACAAGGACCGAGGTTGTAACCCTTCGTCTGAACAGAACTTGGTTTCTCCCACCATTTATCGGCAAGATAATATAAGAAATCAGGACATGTAACAATCTTGTACAGGATCAAGACAAGACTAGACAGATTGAACTCCATCCAACAATCACGGCCAAGCAATAAGTACGGCTTGATACTTTAACTAACTAGGGTTATCACAAGCCTTAGTTACTAGCAATATGCAATGAGATGTTCCTCCAGCCACAAGCCCTGCAGCTAATCCAGGTTATCCAGGCGACTTGGATTCATTAAGCAGTTATCAATAATTATTAGGTAGCTTGGTGTGCAACACATGACAGTGTGCGTAGAAATTATTTCATGAAGTGGTCCCACATGACAGTGGGCTGGAAATGTGCCCTACTCGACGGCAGGCTACAAGTCCAACAATTGTGGCCGGGATAACGGGATCGCCTGTAACTGGGGAAATCTCTCATGACTACTGAATTATTCTAGTTATTAGCCTTAGCCATTTACAGTGGGTACCCATGACCATGGTACTCAGGGGTCCCAGTCCTAGACATGATGCAAGACAAGACTGGTTCATTTATACAAGCACAATCGTCCACGGTGTCCAGGTCATTCAATCTTGTCGTGTCATGTTAGCCGTCGCAACAGCATTTCGAGAAATATTATGTCAGGTTTATCATGTCAAGAGTGCGCCACGGCGGGCCACTATCGAGAATTATTATGTCAAGTTATCATGTCAAATTTATCAGGTCAAGTTATCTTGTCAGGAGTGCACCACGACGGGTCACTATCAAGTCATATCATTTATCAAGGAGGGAAGAAACTTGTACAATTAAATGATAATATATTTATAATATATATATATTCTTGAAGCCAATGAGAAACTCTACAACTTTTATGTTGGGAGTGGAAAGAAATTCTGACCACAATTCAGGCAAATAAAATATTTAAACCATCAAAATGGACCCCATACGGCCCGAAAGTGGGAGAACATACATGCGGTCAAAGAGAGTGGGAGGCCACCCATGCGGCCAGCCAAGGCTTATGCGGCCAGAAAATAACTGAAGGGGGGCCATGCGGCCAGCAAGAAATATTCATGCAACCAGAAAAGACAAGGAGAGAGGAACTCGCAATAAATGCAAGCTTCCACTCACGCAAAAGAAAAGGACACGTGGCCACTCAAGTACTGGGGCCATGTGGCCTAAAATTACATGGATACAAACCTTGTGGGACCCTATTACAATTAATGCTTCATACTAATGAGGCCAGCACACCATGGTGTATACGGCAAAATATGGCACGTGGCCACTCAAACAATACATGCGACCAAAGGAGCAGGTGATTAACCGTATACATTAAATATAGGCTAAAGCATATATAATATATATATAATATATTATCAAGCCATATGCGGCTCAATGGCCAACTTTGAGCCACATGTACTAATGCACATAATGTAGGCTAATGATATAATATATAATATGACATGTATTATATATTATATATAATATATTATATATATTACATGCAATCATGATGCCATAATGTATAATATAATGTAATATATTATATATTACATGCAATCCTGCACATAATGTTAATGATGCCATGCTAGCATTTGTATAATATAATATATTACATGCAATCATGTACATGATGCCATGCTAGCATTTGTTTAGCAATGCCAATGCATTAATATGTATAGCCTATGCGGCCAGGCACAAATTTTCCATGCGGCTCACTTAAGCCATGAAATTGCTTAGGCCAAAATGAATTAAATATTAGCAAATGAATTAAATATTACTAATTAAGGTCATTCAAGCTAATACTATACAGGCCATTCCATGCTTACATCTGCATGGAATAATATTCATATAAGGCCAAAATGAATTAAATATTAGCAAATGAATTAAGCTAATACTACATAGGCCAAGCAAGGTTATTACTAATGCAAGCTGCTAAATGTTATTCCATGCGGCCAATGTAGATTCCCTTATGCGGCCAACTGCTTGGAGACATACAAAATACATGCAAGCCAAAATAAGCGTGCACAACAATGCAAGGCTAATTTATTAAATATAAAAGCATACACAGCCATGCAAAGCTAACTCTAATGCAAGCTAAATACTATACCATGCGGCTCACAAATGCATTAGCATATGCGGCTGGCTATTCAATACTAATGCCAAAGCAATAATTAATGAATAGTAGCCAACTATAAAAGCATGCAAGCTATGCTAGCCGCATACAATTTAATGAATAGTAGCCAACAATTAATGCAAGCAGCATGCAAATGCTTGCAATGCATGCAGGAGATTAAATGGCCATGCGGCTAAAGCAAATATGCTCATGCGGCTGGATTATCCATGCGGCTGGGAAGAACACCTGCCGCATGAAATAGTCATGCGGTCAAGTACTGTTCTTCTCCTCCAATTTTCGAGAAGAAAAACACCATGAAGCCATGCTTCCAAGCTCCATAATTCCATCATCCAGAGTCCAAATTCGAACTTTCATAGGTCAAAATGGGGCAGAATAAAATTCTCTACAGCATGGAACTATCAATTAGCAGAAATATACAAGTTTGATAGATCAAATTTCATAGAAACTAAAATACCACAAAACTAGATCTACAAGAATTTAACCACAGAAATGAAAAATGATAAGTACTAAAGTGGGTTAGAAATACATAAGGAAGACAATGGAACAATAAAAATGGAGTTCCTCCATGAAGCAAGATGCACTTGCCTAAGCTCTCCACTCTCTCCTGGTAGGTGAAGAGTAAAGATGGAGAAGAAGAAATGAGTAATGAGTAATAATGGAAGAGAGAGAGTGGGATTGATATTTATGGTAGGAGTGGTGGTAGGTGGGAGTGGTTCTCCACATGATAAACCAAAACAAGCAAGGTCAAATAAACCGAACCGAACCAAGCCAATGCAATTACCATGATGAACCATAAGCCAATTAAACCAATCGAACAAAATTAACCAAAATTAACTAATCATGATTAACAAAAATACGGGTCCAAAATACGTATACGTACACTAAATACGTATCACGAATTTGGGACACTACATCCTACCCACCTTAAAAGAATTCCGTCCTCGGAATTTAATCAAGTGGCTAGAGATGCAGGGACAGGCTATACTAATCACAGGCAAGCTATACTAAGCAATCAATCAATCAAACAATCAATCATGTAAGCAAGAAATTTGAAGGCGCGAGAGAGAGGGAAGATATCCTGCTAGAAATCTCTCTGCCGGCTCTAGATCAAGGCTTGGGCTTGGGCATACTATTGCGGTCTCTGCTGCTGGAATGCCTGGGCCTGCGTCGGCAATGGCCTCGGGAACGGGTACTGCAGCTGCTGCTGCTGCTGCCGCTGGACTGGTGCTGGTCCTCTAACTGAAGGAAAAGCTCAGGATGAACTCCCCCCATTCGAGCAGGATCCAACCTTATGATCTGCTGATCCACAAGCCAGGCACAAACCCTGTGCTCTGCGACACTCCGATACCACATGCCCCGACTTCCTGCAGTATGAACATCCTACTGCGGAAAACTGCTTCTGCTTCTGCTGCTGAGGGCGCGTCGGGACTGGTGCTGAAGACTGATTCATCTGACTGTGGGATCGCTTCCGACCCCCGGTCCTGTCCACGATCCTCTGAGAGGTATATTTATGCCTCCGGGCTACTCTCAACACTGCATCAAAAGTCTGATGCTCAAACTGCTCCACCGTCGACAAAATCTCGAGATGGAGCTCCTGCTGGAACCGCTGGGCTCGGTCTAATAATGTCCTGATGAGACCCACCAAAGTGCCATCATCAGGCTCTGCAGGCTGAACTGGCTGGACTGGTGGCTTTGGACCCTCTGTAGGCATAACTCTGAAAGCTACTCCTGAATGCTGGGCTTGATCTCCAGGCTGCTGCTGGTCCACAGAAGGCACTCCACCTTGCTGACCGGCAGGTCCAGGAACAATGCCGCTGAAGAAGACGACATAGGGAACAATAAGGACGGACCAAGACTGTCACGCCCCAGAACCAGAATACTGGAGAGCGGGGGCAGACATAGCCAGCTACGTATAACGGAATGGAATCCACACCGCTATACGGTCACGGCTGTCTAGATATGTGAGGGTTGTAATGCCCCGCTCCGCACGAGGCATTTGGTTGGCTTATTGGATGGGATCAGAATATTGGACCGTGACTTATGTTGGGAATCGGGAGAGTTGAGACTGATGTAGTCTCTCTTAGCTGGCTAGATGGAATGGATATTGGAACGTGGCTCGCTGGTGGAGCTACGCTTAGTGGAATTTTGAGTGAGTGGAACTGTCCTTCCTCCTCCTTACTCCTTCATGCTTAATAAATGAAGTATTGAAATGCTATGAATTGTCCCTAAATGTCCCATGTTTTAATTGCTGAATAATAGAGATGCTTGTGCTGAGAATTATTAAAATGTACAACACATTAAACTGTTAATGTGATTCGCTGCCTGAGAATGAATTGATAACATTGCCCCTTATGCTTAACACTGCTGGAACAAGTAGACACTTGAATAATGAGATGCCTTATGAATGATAGAATAAGAAATGAACTGGCTGTGCTATCGAACCAATGAACTAAATGAAATACTAGAATCATGTACTATCTGTATAACTGTTGCAAGAATATGAAATGTTGCCTGTCCCTTATAAGAAATGAATGAATAAATAAATGTCCCTATGAAATGAATGAATGTTAAGTTCCTCTTAAGAAAGGAATGATATGAGATACGTTGCAATGAAGCAATGAATAAGAAATGATAAAGCTGGGATCGTTGAGATCACCAAATGAAATGATGGGAATGATAAAATGAATAAGTCATTGAATATGACTAATGATGCACTGTTGCCTTTACTTTCCTTAATATATTTTACCATGCGATTATGTTCACAATCGAGTCGGACACGCATTCGCATGGTCATGGACAACTTGTATACAAGGTTTGAGTAATAATTTCCTCGAACGGTTCCTAGGGCCCTGGGGACCGATTCGGCCTAGGAGGAAATAATGATGAGTGCTATGGGAGCACGGATAAGACGGGGTGGCATAGAGGCTCGCCACCTACTATGCTGACCGCATTATCTTAAAATGAAATGAAATGAGAAGAGTCCATATGGTTTAACAACACCAGTGACCATGTAGTCAGGATGCATGCTAATGAATGTTTTGTGCAGGCAGAGTAAGTATATCAGATAACCTGTATTTGATACAGGTACGAGAAGTCGGCTATCGGTAAGAAATCACATAATTGTGATATTGTATAAGTTGGTTTAACTTGCCTGCTTAACATGTTCAATTCATTATGCTAGAAAGATGCCTTGCTATAAATAGTGCTCAAACATAACATCCATGCTAAGTGATGCTTGAAGTGAGAACTGTCATAATGTTTAAGATGTTAATGTTAACGATGCCTCAATGATGCCTTTTCATAATAACACCTAGTATGCCTCAATGATGCCTTTGCATGATAACACCAAGAATGCTAAAAAGATATGTCCACATGAATGCTACAAAGAATATGTTTACATGCTTCACTCTGATTATTGCCCATGAACTGTAAACTGATGCTAGGCCCCAAATAGAAAGATCACTCTAATAAATGCATGCTTAAATGATCACCTTAAATGTTGGTTTATGCGAGTGGGTTGGATTCTGCTCGCCAGTACATAGATGATGTGCTGACCCACATTTTGTGGGCAGGTGCTCGTGTTTGGAATGTTCTACACACGAAGATTGGCTTGATTGGTCCCGCGACATCGAAGATTTGTTGGGCATACAGAAGCTCTCCTTGCACAAGATGATGTCTTCTGTTTATAAAGGGCATAATGTATGGAACATTGTAATCAGTTGTACCAGTGAGATTGTAAGCCAAGTCGGTATATCGAGTTGTAATCCATTGTATCTAAATATCAAATGTAAGCTGTATAGCATTGTTCAGTTGGTTTCCAATGTAAAGTGAGATGTGCTGTAATCATTGTACTTCAATACAAGTCTTGTACTCTTCTTCAATTATCAGTAAAGAGAATAAAGTTCTACATATCTCTGTGTGGCTTCAAGTTACTCTTTTTCTCCGCTGCTATAAAGAAGTGATGTACTTCTATTCAATAAGAGAGATTGTCCTCATTAAATTCAATTTATCTGCTTCTGCCGCTGCGATGTATTCCTATTTGAAGAATAATCGATTATGTACCATCTTTGCCTTGTACAAGTGCAATACCAGACTTGTACGGCATCACGCCCAAGCGAGGACGATCGATTCCAAGAGATAAAATATGTGAATAAATGACTCTATGAATTGGGGCGTGACAAGGGTTTCACTATAATCCATCAGTCTCTTAAGGTCATAAAATAGCCTATTGTCTCAATCTCAACCGACTAATAATAGTTACAAGATGTCAGACCACCAAATACACAATAGTAAGGCATCCCATACATTATATATTCAGAATGATCATGAAGCTAGTCGTTATAAAATGTTAGGACTAGTAAGAGTTTAGTCGTACATGATCAACCCCCGGAGCTTGTCAATCATGTTACAGCCCGTAGGCAGACAGTAAATAAGTACAATCGAGCTAACACTTGCTCGTCGGCTAAACGCCTCAAAAGAATAATTACAATATTACAGTGGAAGAACAAAAGAAACCCACTCGATGCCCTGGTTACGCTTGGTGACCACCATCGGGCTGAAAAGTAGGGAGATCCTTTGGTGCTGCTCCGGTATCTGGCCATACAAAACCAGCTGGATCAGACCCAGAAAGAGCAAGTGCCACAAGGGAGATTTCACTTAAGAACTAAAACCAGCAAATCATTCAATATGTAAGAAACAACAATAAGTAACACAGATTGAGGTTTGTGCACTACCAATGCACTTATCCCAATCAGAGAAAATAATTAAGAGAAGCATCATTGACATAAAAGAACTGGAGAATCGTGCTAAATAAAATATAGCTGGACAATATATGAAGAGAAAACGAAGGTACTATTCCGGAAGCCAGGTTACAATCTTTAAACCAAACAAGGACCGAGATTGTAACCCTTCGCCTGAACAGAACTTAGTCTCTGATCATTTATTGCTAAAGGTAACAATCATTAGGGTAAAAATGAGAGAGAACAATGATAAAAGTGACAATGAGGAGTACAATACGCTAGAGTGACAGTAGAGTACAATCGTTATAGTAACAATCTGGAGTGACAATCATTATAGTGACAATCTAGAGTGACAATCATTCTGGTACAATCTTGCAATCAATCACTTCTAGACAATATTATACTGGACTAGACTCCATCCAAGCAATCACGGCCAATCATTGCCTACGGCTTTCTACATTAACTAACTAGGGTTATCACAATCCTAGTTACTAGCAAGATGCAATGAGATGCTCCAAGTAGTCACAGGCCCTGCAGCTATCCAGGTGAACATTATAGTGACAATTTAGAGAGTACAATACATTAGAGTGACAATAGAGTTCAATCATTTTAGTGACAATAGAGGGTGCCCCACATAACAGTGGGCTGAAAATGTGCCCTACTCGTCGGCAGGCTACAAGTCCAAACATTTGCGGCCGGGATAACGGGATCGCCTGTAACTGGGGAACATCTCTTCATGTCTAGTGAATTATACTAGTCATTAACCTTAGTCCATTTCAGTAGGTACTCCTGACCGTGGTACTCAGGAGTCCCCTCCTAGACATGATGCAAGACAGGACTGGATTATTTATACAAGCACAATCGCCCACGGTGTCCAGGTTACTTATACAGGTCAGGTCATGTCAGGTAGCCGTCGCAACAGCTTTAAGTTATCAAGTCATGCTACAAGTCAGGAGTGCGCCGCCACGGGCCACCATCAAGTTATCAAGTCACAAGGATTAATTACAAGTTACAATTTAGGTGTGCACTCCACTGGGTCACTAGCAAGGAGATCAGAGAATACCAGGATCATAATTCACAGAAAATTCCGAAAACCGTACTAGTCATAAACAATTACTTGAAAGCCGTGTTAGGCCGTGTCGGGTCAAGATAGTCGTGCTGTGTTGAACAGATATCAGGAAAACCCAATCCACAAAAGAGAAACCAAGTCGAGAAATAAAACCAATACTCCAAGAACCAATGGGTTAAGCAAAGGGTCAGGGGGTTGGGCATACGTGCAAGAGCACGCACGCAGGGGGAGCATACACGCAAAAGCACGCACGCAGGAGAGCAGCGTACGCACAAAAGCACGCACGCAGGAGAGCAGCGTACGCACAAAAGCACGCACGCAGGAGAGCAGCGTACGCACAAAAGCACGCACGCAGGAGAGCAGTGTACGCACAAAAGCACGCACGCATGAGAGCAGCGTACGCACAAAAGCACGCACGCAGGAGAGCAGCGTACGCACAAAAGCACGCACGCTGGAGAGCAGCGTACGCACAAAAGCACGCACGCTGGGGGAAGCGTACGCTCAGGTCATGCGTACGCTCAAGTCTGCGTACCAGGGCTCGCTCAAGTCTGCGTACCAGGGCACGCTCAAGTCTGCGTACCAAGGCACGCTCAAGCCTGCATACCAAGGCACGCTCCGTACTCAAGTTTGCGTACGCAAGAGACACGCTTCCAACAGGAAGCGTACCCAAGTCTGCGTACGCAAGAGACACGCTTCCAAGAGGAAGCGTACCCAAGTCTGCGTACGCAGTGCTAAAGAGCGCGCACAGCTCAGTGGCGTAAGCTAAGAAGCTCTGCACATTGCTCACTGTCTTCTCCAAACAGCAAGAACTCCATGGCTGAACCCAAGGCTTCAAAGTTCATAACTTGGCCATCCGAACTCCAAATCCGGATTTCCGAAGTTCTAACTAGGGTGAAATGGAATTCTCTTCCACATGGAAACATCAAAACCCATAAAAATCAAACTTAAATAGATCAAAACCATGTAAAACCGAAAATAGGGAAAACTTAGATCTAGAACAATGGAGACTCCAAATCACAAAATACCAAGTTCTAATGTTGATCACCATGTCCTAAACTAGCAAATGGATAAATAAAATGGGGTTCTCATGTAGAAGCAAGGTGCACTTGCCTATGGGTTGGTGTTGTGTAGAGGAAGGAGAAGAGTGTAGAGGAAGGAGAAGAAGAAAATTAATGGAGGTTTATGAGGAGAGAGAAAAGGTTGGTGGAGTTTTAAAGAGGGTGGGATGTGGTGTGTTGAGGGTGGAGCATAGGCTAAGGTGTTCCAATACACATTAAACCAAACCAAACCAACCCAAACTAATTAAAACCGAGCCATGACAAAACCTAAAATACGAGAAATATCGAAATTCCACCAGTTGAGAAAAATAAAAATACATGCCAAAATCCAGATACGAGTATAAATACGAAATACGGGAAATACGAGAAATGAGGGTGACAAAGACAAATCAACGATACAAGCATGTGATCAGGTCGAGAATCTCAGGGATTAGAAAAGGCGGGCAGAGATCAAGGACGAGTGCTGATTGAGACATCTATTCAGTAAACTCTCACATATCTTAATTTATAAGACCTGTATGGGCCACCACTTAAACCAATATCATGCCCCAGAACCAGAATACTGGAGAGCGAGAGCAGACATAGCCAGCTACGTATATGAAATAGATTCCATCTCGTTATACGGTCATGGCTGTCTAGATATATGAGGGTTTAACTACAAGCCAACAGTCTCTTAAGGTCATGAACAAGCCTAGTGTCTCAATCACAAGCAAGTGAGTAAATGTTACAAGATGTATGATCATTAAATATACAATAATAAGGCGTCCCAAATATTACATATTCAGCTGATCATGAAGCTAGTCGTTACAAAATGTTAGGACTAGTAAGAGTTTAGTCATACATGATCAACCCTAGGGTCTGTCAATCATGTTACAGCCCGTAGGCAGACAGTAAGTAAGTGCAATCGAGCTAAACAGGTGCTCGTCGGCTAAACGCCTCAAAAGAATATTTTTACAATAAGGTGGGAGATCAAAAATAAATCCACTCTTTGCCAGGATTCCTTCTAGTGGTCACCATGTGGCTGGAAAGTTGGTAGATCCTCTGGGACTGCTCTGGTATCTGGCCACACAAAACCAGCTAGGTCAGACCCCAGAAAGAGCAAGTGCCACAAAGGAGGCTTCACTTAGGAACTAAAACCAGCAATTAGCACAAGAGTATAGTTACATAATAAAAGACAGTAATTAAGGCTTGATATTGAAAGAATAACAACAGTCATAATAGAGTACGAGGGAACCATTCAAGTAGCCAGGTCACAACCCTTAAACCAAACAAGAATCGGGGTTGTAACCCTTCACCTGAATAGAACTCCGTCTCCAAATCTTGTTGGTAAGGTAAAACGTATCAAGCATGACAGGTAATATACGATGAGATAACCATGGGACTATTCAGATAACCAGGTTACAACCCGTAAACCAAACAAGGACCGGGGTTGTAACCCTTCGTCTGAACAGAACTTGGTTTCTTCCACCATTTATCGGCAAGATAATATAAGAAATCAGGACATATAACAATCTTGTACAGGATCAAGACAGGACTAGACAGATTGAACTCCATCCAACAATCACGGCCAAACAATAAGTACAGCTTGATACTTTAACTAACTAGGGTTATCACAAGCCTTAGTTACTAGCAATATGTAATGAGATGTTCCTCCAGCCACAAGCCCTGCAGCTAATCCAGGTTATCCAGGCGACTTGGATTCATTAAGCAGTTATCAATAATTATTAGGTAGCTTGGTGTGCAACACATGACAGTGTGCGTAGAAATTATTTCATGAAGTGGTCCTACATGACAGTGGGCTAGAAATGTGCCCTACTCGGCGGCAGGCTACAAGTCCAACAATTGTGGCCGGGATAACGGGATCGCCTGTAACTGGGGAAATCTCTCATGACTACTGAATTATTCTAGTTATTAGCCTTAGCCATTTACAGTGGATACCCATGACCGTGGTACTCAGGGATCCCAGTCTAGACATGATGCAAGACAGGACTGGTTCATTTATACAAGCACAATCGTCCACGGTGTCCAGGTCATTCAATCTTGTCGTGTTATGTTAGCCGTCGTAACAACATTTCGAGAAATATCATGTCAAGAGTGCGCCACGGTGGGCCACTATCGAGAATTATCATGTCAAGTTATCATGTCAAATTTATCAGGTCAAGTTATCTTGTCAGGAGTGCACCACGGCGGGTCACTATCAAGTCATGTCATTTATCAAGGAGGGGAGAAACTTGCACAATTAAATGATAATATATTTATAATATATATATTCTTGAAGCCAAGGAGAAACTCTACAACTTTCATGTTGGGAGTGGGAAGAAATTCTGACCACAATTCAGGCAAATAAAATATTTAAACCATCAAAATGGACCCCATGCGGCCCGAAAGTGGGAGAACATACATGCGGTCAAAGAGAGTGGGAGGCCACCCATGCGGCCAGCCAAGGCTTATGCGGCCAAAAAATAACTGAAGGGGGGGCCATACGGCCAGCAAGAAATATTCATGCAACCAGAAAAGACAAGGAGAGAGGAACTCGCAATAAATGCAAGCTTCCACTCACGCAAAAGAAAAGGACACGTGGCCACTCAAGTACTGGGGCCATGTGGCCTAAAATTACATGGATACAAACCTTGTGGGACCCTATTACAATTAATGCTTCATACTAATGAGGCCAGCACACCATGGTGTATGCGGCAAAATATGGCACATGGCCACTCAAACAATACATGCGGCCAAAGGAGCAGGTGATTAACCGTATACATTAAATATAGGCTAAAGCATATATAATATATATATAATATATTATCAAGCCATATGCGGCTCAATGGCCAACTTTGAGCCGCATGTACTAATGCACATATTGTAGGCTAATGATATAATATATAATATGACATGTATTATATATTATATATAATATATTATATATATATTACATGCAATCATGATGCCATAATGTATAATATAATGTAATATATTATATATTACATGCAATCCTGCACATAATGTAAATGATGCCATGCTAGCATTTGTATAATATAATATATTACATACAATCATGTACATGATGCCATGCTAGCATTTGCTTAGCAATGCCAATGCATTAATATGTATAGCCTATGCGGCCAGGCACAAATTTTTCATGCGGCTCACTTAAGCCATGAAATTGCTTAGGCCAAAATGAATTAAATATTAGCAAATGAATTAAATATTACTAATTAAGGTCATTCAAGCTAATACTATACAGGCCATTCCATGCTTACATCCGCATGGAATAATATTCATATAAGGCCAAAATGAATTAAATATTAGCAAATGAATTAAGCTAATACTACATAGGCCAAGCAAGGCTATTACTAATGCAAGCTGCTAAATGTTATTCCATGCGGCCAATGTAGGTTTCCTTATGCGGCCAACTGCTTGGAGACATGCAAAATGCATGCAAGCCAAAATAAGCGTGCACAACCATGCAAGGCTAATTTATTAAATATAAAAGCATACACAGCCATGCAAAGCTAACTCTAATGCAAGCTAAATACTATACCATGCGGCTCACAAATGCATTAGCATATGCGGCTGGCTATTCAATACTAATGCCAAAGCAATAATTAATGAATAGTAGCCAACTATAAAAGCATGCAAGCTATGCTAGCCGCATACAATTTAATGAATAGTAGCCAACAATTAATGCAAGCAGCAAGCAAATGCTTGCAATGCATGCAGGAGATTAAATGGCCATGTGGCTAAAGCAAATATGCTCATGCGGCTGGATTATCCATGCGGCTGGGAAGAACACTTGCCGCATGAAATAGTCATGCGGTCAAGTACTGTTCTTCTCCTCCAATTTTCGAAAAAAAATACCATGAAGCCATGCTTCCAAGCTCCATAATTCCATCATCCAGAGTCCAAATTCGAACTTTCATAGGTCAAAATGGGGCAGAATAAATTTCTCTACAGCATGGAACTATCAATTAGCAGAAATATACAAGTTTGATAGATCAAATTTCATGGAAACCGAAAATACCACAAAACTAGATCTACAAGAATTTAACCACAGAAATAAAAAATGATAAGTACTAAAGTGGGTTAGAAACACATGAGGAAGACAATGAAATAATAAAAATAGGGTTCCTCCATGAAGCAAGATGCACTTGTCTAAGCTCTCCACTCTCTCCTGATAGGTGAAGAGTAAAGATGGAGAAGAAGAAATGAGTAATGAGTAATAATGGAAGAGAGAGAGAGTGGGATTGATATTTATGGTGGGAGTGGTGGTAGGTAGGAGTGGTTCTCCACATGATAAACCAAAATAAGCAAGGTCAAATAAACCGAACCGAACCAAGCCAATGCAATTACCATGATGAACCATAAGCCAATTAAACCAATCGAACAAAATTAACCAAAATTAACTAATCATGATTAACAAAAATATTGGTCCAAAATACGTATACGTATACTAAATACGTATTACGAATTTGGAATACTACACAATTAATGGGACACAAGTGTCATGTGGGTAGTAAGCTTCATGTGGGCTAGGTCCATATGTTGGGTTGACAGGTTTGGGTCGAAAGGGTGTCCCCAATTCGAGTCGAAGATTAAATGTGACTCCGTGGGACGAATTAAAATTGGGTCTTGTGTCAGAAAAGTTGTACGAAGCAAATAAAGCACAAAATGGTGTGTCTGAGTGGGACACGAAGGTCATAGGTGTAGGGTGTCTCGAGTAGATCATGCATGAGAAGTTGGTTTGGAGAAAACGACTAGTCTTGTGCTCCTAAATTAAAAGTCACGGTAACGTGCATACGATGATTAAAGATAAAAGTGAGAATTTAAATAATAATTATTTAACGATCAAATGGCCTAAATTGACCCGAAGTTGGGCGATGCAAAAAAGTATAAGGGAACAAGTTTAAGTGGGACATGATATATCAAAATGAAGATAATCTTGTCTACTACAAATTCATGAAGAGAGTTTCCAGAGATTGGCATCTCTGACGCTCCAGAAGTCAAAGTCACGAAAAAGTACATTTAATGATCAAAAATAATTATAATAAATTTTTTTAAAAATAATTCATTTAGAAAAATTAAAATAAACCCTAAAATCCAGGGGGCTTACATCCTACCCACCTTACAAGAATTTCGTCCTCGAAATTTAAAATCATCCAATAGGTCAAACTATAACATGTAGCTGCTCTGGCTACGATACTCAATCTGCTACCATTGTGATCATCTCTTATGTTTCTCTTTATAATCTTTTTGGTCCAGGTTCAACAAAATGTCCTTCTATCATAAACTATGTCATACATCATTTAGAATGTTCCATACTAATATGGAACCTTTATGTATACCCTAAAATATAGGTCATTCTTTGGGTTTGTTTATAAGCCAACAATGTTTAGTCATCAACCATATTTTCAACCTCAATTGTAAATACTTGATTTCCTTATCATATATCAATCCACAAGCCCTTTGTATTATTTGTCTTCAATCCTTTCCTACAGCTTTTTCTTGAAATTATACGTTCAATACTTATCCTTGGCGTAGGGGCTTCTTCTTTTTACTCAACAACTCCTCCGAATATAAATCCTCAATTTTAAACTCTCAATTTATTAATTACTAGTGTACATATGTCTTTGTATTGTTCCTTGTCGTTTTAACTGATATCTTTCCGATCTCGTTTGCAATATTGTATCTCATTCTAACTTATTCTATATTATTTCACATATCGATCTGCCCTCTAATCACATGTAATTAGTTATAGATAACCAACAATCACTTGGTCATCAAAGTCCTACGGATGCTCAATCCTCAAACTCTAAGCACAAGATTCTAATCCTCAATCCATAGTCACAACAATATAATATCTCATTATTCCATCTTAGATACCCTATCATTAAATTATACTATCAATACAATCGTTCTTAATGGTTTCCAAGTCTACTATAGTCAGTCACTCATACTTGTCCTATAAGCTTAATCTAACCAATCTCTAGGAAAAGTACTTATCACAATCATACAATAACATTTATAGTTATACTATAGAATCAGTTAACAAGGTTTGGCTATTTCAGTCGTCTATTAAATAGAAGGTAACAAGGTCTAAGACTGGGTCGAGCAATCCATAACAGTGTCCAAACAAGTTAAAGGTCAAGCAAGACAGAAAAGTTCGTCAGAATATCTCCAAGAATGGTACGAGGACAACGAGATGCATAGGACGTAGTCGAGGTAAAACTCGAGAACCGTATACCTCCGCGATTAGGTCACGTGAAGTTATTGCCATGTCAGTGTGCATCTGGCTGAAAAAACTTCTTTGTTCCGTAATATGACGGATGGCTGCAGTGCACAGCTGTCTTGCTAGATAGTACAGGTTCTTGAATTTATCTTGGCTAAATCCATGAAATATTAATCAAATACATAGGGTATGGTTCAAGTAAGATCCGTGAAACATATGTAACCATGATGTCGTCATCTGAAGTCCTGCCTCGCCAGCATTTCTCTGGCTGTAAAACTCTCGATTATGTAATACAAGGTTAAAATCTAATTTCTCGAACCTTCTTTGAATCAATCTATAAGGCATTTCCAACAATTATCGAGAAGGACGAGAAGAAATACCCAAGAGGTTAACGAAGAAGAGTTTAGTCAAGTCACAGGAAAAAATGGAACACAAAAATAATTATGTCCAAAAAGATAACATGAAAGCAATCCTGTTGGAGAGTCCTAGAGAACCTATAATCCTAGTTGTGGATGTAGATAGGAAAAAGTTAATCAAGACAGGAAAGAATGATGATGAGAATTTATTCTTGCTCATTCGGTCATAACGAAGTGAACCAAGTTGAGATATGATCTGATAACCATATATATCTTCCTGAAATTATGTTGTCAGAATTTTTGCCACACCAGTAAGCTTAGATGCAATAAACGATAGAGTCATAACTAAGGTATACATCCTATAATCATGTTATCTAGAATTCTTGCCACGCCAACCGGTATGGCTGCGAAAAAATCTAAATTCCATAACTAAGATAAGTATACCCAAAATCAGGCCCTATGTTTTTTTGTCATACTAGCTAATATGGCTGCGATAAATTCTAAACTCCATAACTAAAGCAGACATTTATCTTATCAGGATATATCATAATTCAATCTACAAAATTTATCACGATGCAAGATCAAAGTTAACAACGAATTAAGGAAGATCAAATGGAAACAAGCGAAAATAGATTTCGAGGTAAGATTTAGAGTGAGATCTTCATGGGTCATCCCAAAGGTACTATCTTGGTCAAAATTGTAATCTACTGAATTTCAAGCAAGAGACTAAATATAGTTAACGGTCCTATGCCGTGATGAGTTTTCCTATGTTGCAATCCTAGAAATCCTCTAGGTGTTCTAATTGTTGTCCCTAGTGTTACCAAGTTGTCCTAAGATCCTAATTGCAGACATGCTTGGTACAATAACGTAACCAAACAACTTAAGTCTCAACCTGCATGGGCCACCACTAAAAACATGTCACGACCCGCTATCCAAATTGTTGGGTCGGGCCGAGCCATGTCTAGCCTACACTTGTGTCACGATCCGCACCCGGAGTAAGGGCACGAGTGCGTGACAGCGTCCCAGCCTACATCGTAGAAACGACGTAGAACGCTATCTAGGTCTACTATCTAACAACAGTTATAATATTAAAACCTGTCGAGAACGGTCAACTCCGAATGGAGGACAAGCAATGACAATATAATATACTCAATCACAAGCTCTAAGAAATATAGATGATACCGAAAGATAAAGACAACAAGATATAAAATATCATCCAGAAGATCCAACACAGAAATAATATGAGTCCAGAGTCACAGAGTCAACAATCTCTAATACAATTACTAAAATAATAACAAGCCAAAATGTAATCTGGAGACAAAGTCCAGTACCAAACTAAACCAGCTAAGCTACTCTAAAGCCCCATCGGCTGGAGCTAACCCCTGCTGAACTAGGGTCTCCAAATCTAGGCCAACTACGTCATGAGGACCGTGGTAGGTAGGACACTCGTCCTCGCCATAATCTGTAAAATTTTGTCAACATATCCAGTCAGGATGGAACGAGCACAAATCTCAAATAACAGTTCTAGTTAGACGATATTGAAAATATAGCAGTAAATAGAGAGAATATACAAGGTAAAATAATGTGTACATGAATCATGGTAAGACATATAAAGACTGTAACTGAATGTAAGAACAAAAAAATAGTATATATCATGTACGAAAATCTGGAACTATATCTATGTGAGTTTAGTATTAGTTTCAACATGTGATCGGCTTGGGTTGCACAGGAGAAAAAGGGTCTGGCTAGTCATACGTGAAGTGTATGACTAACACTCACATGGAACATGAATCACAGGAGAAAAAATGATCACATATCTACGCTACGTACCCCCATCCCTAACCAGTAAAGTGGACCCAGTAATGACATGTCATGGCACATGATTCTCCGAGGAGGTAGCGAGCCTTCGCAGGAATCATGTCTATATAATGCACAAGGAACAAGGAAAGACTTACACAGAATATACTAAGGAATACAAGGAATAATATCTCATGATGGGATCCAGACAAATACCAATCCGTGTGAACAATGTGACAAGAGAACAAGGATATCTACTCTAAATACAAGAAACATAGACGATATCATAAAACAGAAATACTATCAGAGAATGTACTCGCATGCGATCCGATAGGAATATGTCAACAGTGTAATCTGGCTCAGAGTGAAATTACAGACCTAAAGATGAGATATCATGAGTTAATTAGGGTTTAACAGTGTATGGCATAATTTTTAGTATATGTTATGCAATCTAGGTCAAACTCAGTCATACTATGTCACAAGCCAAACTAAGTCACACTAGGTCAATGTAAGTCAATCTAAGTCAAACAAGGTCAAACTATGTCAATCTAAGTCAATCTAGATTATACAAAGTCAATCTAAGTTATACTAGGCCTAACAAAGTCATACTAGGTTAAGGCAAGTCAAACAAAGTCAAACAAGATCGATTTAAGTCAAAGGTTGACTTACAGTTGACTTTTGGTCAACTTGTCCACTCTGGTCAACTCTTGGTCAACTCTAGGTCAAACTTGACCAACGTTGACTAACAGTTGACTTTGGGTCAACTGGTTAACTTCGGTCAAGTTTTGGTCATTTCTAGGCTACGGTTGACTTCTGGTTGACTTTTAGTCAAAATAGTCAACTGTGGTCAACCGAGGTCAAAACTAGTCTAAGTCCACTATTCCTAACCATTACCAACCATAATATTCTAAATATAACTATATCTTAAAGTAGTAAACTCATATGTTAGAAAATAGGTATTATCTTAAATTACCTATTCTTACCTTTTCAAGAAAATCTCATTACCTTAGCCTCCAACCCATACTCTACTCATCCTCCAATACTCTACTAAGGTGTTCTAACACTCTACCCTCGTATCTCGATACCATACCATGGTATCTTGACACTCAAACTTGGTATCTTGAAGTATCTCGATACCTTACCCTTCACATAGGATAAAACTCATTTACCTTGTGATACCACTCGATTCTAACCCTCACTATAGTCCATGACCATTCTATATCTCTATCTCTAATCCTAACTCAAATCCAAGTATCATATCTATGTATCTTATCCTCTAATGTGAATACCTTAATATAGTATTACCTTAACATGTTACTTACTAACATGTGACTTAGCTTATTTGCTGCTGCCAAGCTGCTGCTATTGCTGCTGAATTTGCTGCTGCTGCTACTGAATTTTAGGGGGGCAACAGCCCCCTCTTCCCCACTCTCTACTCCTCTATCCCTCTATTCATTCATTCCTTCAATCATTTATTCATTCATCCATCCATCCATTCATCCATTCACTAATTCATTCATCCCTCTACCTATCTATCTATCTATCTATCTACATATCTATATATCTATCTATCTATCCATGAACACCCACACACACACATACATACATACATGCATACTACCAACACCACCACTACCACACACACACTACCAACACCACCACTACCACCACACACACACATACATACATACATGCATACTACCACTACCACCACACACACACAATACCAACACCACCACTACTACCACACACACACACTACCACCACCACCACTACTACCACACACTAACACACTCCCCATATAAATATACACACATACATATACACATACACATATACTCCTAAACGACCCAAAACCATATCCGAATACCCAAATCTTGCAATTCTACCCTCTAGGGCCTAGACGCGTGCCCCACACAAGAAATCTAACTCGTGCACGCGAGCGAAAACGAGAAACGAGGCCCGAATAGCCAAATGGCCATTCTGGCGACTCCGGGGTGTCCGATTCGCGATACCGCGTGATACGGACACCAAACCTATCCGAATTTGACCCAAACTCTACCCACTTGTTCTAAATAATGATTAGAACCTATTCTAAGTACTAACTTGCTGAATCTAATGTCGGTACAAAAAGTCACCCGTGTGTTGGAATCCGAAAACCCCGAAAAAGCCTATTTTTATGATTTCTCGCAAAATGACACCACGTATCCAAATATGGACACGTACCTAGCCTCATCTCACCCAAACTAACCTAATTAGGTCTAATTAGGCTAGGGGTATTACCCAAACATGTCAATTTAGGGTTTTCTCCAAAACTGGTACTAAACCTAGCCCGAAAGTCCCGAATTGAGTCCAATGGGTTCCAAATCTCTTCTAATGGGTTGTCCTACGCCTCGGGTACCCTCTATTATGCAAATGACACTAATTAGGAGCAATTACAAGAGTTAGAGTTAGGGTTTACCTCTTGGGAGTTGGAGTCCCAAGGAAAAGTCCCAAAATTGGTTCTTTTTGGGTCAAGAATCAAATCTAAGCTTCCAACCCCTCCATGCTAGGTTCTACTTAGATAAAAATTACAAATAAGAGATAAACAAGGGTTAGCACCAAGATTAGAAAGAGATCTAAAGTATGGAAGAGAATTAGAAGAGATTTGACTTACTTTTGAGCCTAAAATCCAAAGGGAAAAGAAAGGGATCCTTGTAGAATGAGAGAAAGGAAGAGAGAGAGAGAGAGAGAGAGAGAGAGAGAGAGAGAGAGAGAGAGTTTTCTTGCAATGAGAAGAAGGGAGGGGGTGTTTGCTGCTATGGCCGGCCACATTTAGAGGGTTGGGGGCATTTGGCAATTTACCAAAATGCCCTCCAAGTCAAAGAGATGAGTGGTTTTGAGTTGGGGTCAAAATGGTAACTTGAAAACTCTAAATTTCAAGTTCTAAATCTAATTCTAATCCCTAATCCCACTAAAATAAAATAGGATTAGTCAAATATAAATATCTGGATTTGGTCATGACAAGTTGGTCGGTTCCAGTTGGGTCCAAAACTGACCCGGGTCACTAACACAAGTCGAAATGAGACAAAACTCAAACTCGATCAAATAAAACCCCAAAATACAATATAAAAATATAAAAATTTCCAAAATATTAAAATATGAAAATGACCAAAATTATAATACATCAATTTAAATATTATTAAAATAATATAAAATTTACCAATTAATCAAAATTCTAAATAATTCATAAGTCACAAAATGACCAAAATATTCTTAGACTAAAAAATGGTAATTAGCTAATCTAGTCACATGGGTTAGGCCTCCATGGTCATGGTTAGTCTCTAGGCTAAACAGCTCTAAGGTTACACTAGTCAAAGAACAAAATCACAAAACACTAATTTAATGATATTAAAAAAAAATCAAAACCACTAATATATCAATAACATGATTTAAACCTATTATTAAATAATCAATTTTACAAAAGTTCAAAATTACCTTCATTTTTTAAAACAACACTTAGGGTCCTTAGAAACGCAAGGATCACTTTAGAGTTTCACAAAAACCAAGCATATAAATATATACAATAATAATAAGAATTAATTATAATTAAGGGTGATACATAAGCAAAAATCTATAAATATCGGCGGATGACAAAACAAATATCACCATCATGTCCAGAATAGTCAAATTAGCTAGGATAGCCTATCCATAAGTCCAATTTGGACACAAGGGTAAAATAGTAATTTCAGATCAAAATGATGTCCGTCATTGGATCCACTTTGCACCGAAAAATATGCTAGGATAAAAGTGTACTAAACCTAACAAATTATATGTCCACAAATTCAGAATGACGATACGAACCCAATGGTATGTCCGAAATGGGATTCCGATGAGCCGATCATAAAATGGTCCGTTGACCTGGATATTGGTATCCAATTTGCACGAAAATACGTGTCGAAACCAAGGTCCACAAAATCTAACAATGTATATGTCAACGAGTCCAGAATGACGATATGAACTCAACGATATACCTGGAATTGGATTCCGATGAGCCGATCTCAAAATGACACGTTGACCCGGACATTTGGAATCCGGTTTGCACGAAAAAGCGTATCGGAGCCAATGTCCTCAAAACTCAGCAAATTATATATCAACGAGTCCAGAATGATGATACGAACTCAACGATATATCCGGAATTAGATTTCGATGAGTCGATCTCAAAGTGACCCGTTGACTCGGACTGTGGGTCCCGCTTTGCACCAAAATGCGTGCCAAGGTCCACGTTCTCCAAATCTAACAAACTATATATGAAATCGTGCCAGAACGACGTCACGAGTCTACTGGTGGGGTCAGAATTAAAATTCGGAGTCCCGGGTTCGAAAATGGAATTTTACAAGTTGGAAATTACGAATTCGGACGACCAACTTTGGCGTCAAATTCAAGTAATCAAACATGCTCACAATAAAACAAAACTGAAGGGTTAGGAAGAGGGTTATACCAGTTACGCACAGAAACTGGTGGCACGCCAAACGAAGCTACGACGGTGGAGATACGAGCCGACGAAATTGGCTCCACAAAAGTGTTCAAAAATAGTACAATTTAAACAGTCAATTTGGCGGCCGATTTTGATGTATCAAACGACAAAATTAACAGATAAAACTTGAGAGAAGTGAAAAGTTATATACCGAGATTGTGACGGAGCAAAGAGTTCGTCGATCCAACGGTCAAATTTCTCGAAAAACGTGCACGAAGTCGCTACGACGAAACACGAATTCTGAGTTCAAAACTCGCGCGCGCCGACAGGATCTCGTGCCATACGCACGAATCGTCTATTTTACGCATCGGAGAGGTCGGGAACAGCAAGGGAAGGCTCGCCGGAGGGTCGCCCGGCCATGGGGGCCACAGGGGGCACGCGGTGGTCGGCCACGGTGGCGACGACGTACGGTTGGCTGGCCGCGGCTGCTGCTTGTGCGCACTGCAGCTGCTGCTGCTTGCTGCGCTGCGGCTGCTGCAGTCGCTGCTGCTGGCGGTGGTTGGCCGGCCTGGCGGGGGCACGACGATGGCGAGCGGGCCAGGCGGCGTGCGATGGTGGTGGTGATGGTGTTTGTGGTGGTGGAGGTGGTGTTGATGATGTTGTTGGTGTTGGTATTGATGATGATAATGGTGAGGGTGATGGTGATGATGTTGAAGAAGAAGAAGGTAAGAAGAAAAAGAAGTGAAAAAGAAGAAGGAGAATGGAGGGGTGGGGTGCTTGTCGACTGAGAGAGAGGGGGGTGTGATGGGTGAGAGAGAGAGAGAGAGAGTGTTATATTTAAAAGATAGAGAGAGAAAGAGATTTATATATATGTAAAAGAGAGAGAGAAAAAGAGAATAGAGAGAGAGAGGTCGGCTTGTGAGGGGAGGGGGTGTTGTGTGCTTGTATGGGGAGAGGGGGGTGTGTGTGGGGGGGAGGGAGTGTTTTAAGGAGGAGAGAGAGAAAGATATTTGTATATATGTATATATATATTATTTAGAAAAAGAGTGAAAGATATTTATTAAATAAAAGAGGAAGGTATATTTTAAAATAGGACAAAAAGGAATTGTGTGGGGTGTTCATAAGGGGATAACATGGAGCTTGGGTTTGGATTCGGTTGAGCCGGGTCGGGTCAAAATCAGGTTTTACGAAATAAATAGATTAATTTTAGGTGTTTATGATCATGGGCAAATAAGTAACATACGAGGGCTCAATTAAATGGGACACAAGTGTCATGTGGGTAGTAGGCTTCATGTGGGCCAGGTCCATATGTTGGGTTGACAGGTTTGGGTCGAAAGGGTATCCCCAATTTGAGTCGAAGATTAAATGTGACTCCGTGGGATGAATTAAAATTGGGTCTTGTGTCAGAAAAGTTATGCGAAGTAAATAAAGCACAAAATAGTGTGTCTGAGTGGAACACGAAGGTCATGGGTGTAGGGTGTCTCGAGTAGATTATGCATGAGAAGTTGGTTTGGAGAAAACGACTAGTCTTGTGCTCCTAAATTAAAAGTCACGGTAACGTGCATACGATGATCAAAGATAAAAGTGAGAATTTAAATAATAATTATTTAACGATCAAATGGCCTAAATTGACCCGAAGTTGCGCGATGCAAAAAAAGTACAAGGGAACAAATTTAAGTGGGACATGATATATCAAAATAAAGATAATCTTGCCTACTACAAACTTATGAAGAGATTTTCCAGAGATTGGCATCTCTGACGCTCCAGAAGTCAAAGTCACGGAAAAGTACATTTAATGATCAAAAATAATTATAATAAAGTATTTATTGAAAATAATTCATTTAGAAAAATTAAAATAAACCCTAAAATTCAGGGGGCTTACATCTGATGGATACTTCCTCAAAAAATGTGGTTTTTTCCCCCTCAAAATTTTGTGTTATATTTAATGTAGTAGTGAATGATTGTCGTAAAATTTTACAATCCATTTGATGTGATAATGAATATTTTGCTCACAATATTTATAATTTATTGTTTGTCAAACCGTTTTATACTTGCAAATTGTATGAGTGTATAAGTTATTGTTTGTGAGGACAATGGTATATATTTGTTCGAGAGGACTTTTGTTTATATATGTGCATATAAGTAATTTTATTATTTTAATTTTTTTTATAATCGCTCATTAATTAATTACCGAGTATGGGTTTGATTGATTTAAAAATCGCTACTTAAATCCGTCCAAAAGTTTTCTATTCTTTATGATTTCATACTTATAAAATTATAAATCGAGCAAAAGTGACTAGTTCCAAAACTTTAAACAAAAGTTCTTAAATAAAACAAGTACCAATAACACGATATCCACTCTCTTCTGTTTCTTTATTGAACATGCAAGGTCTAGAAAGGAGAAGTTCAATACACTAATTATTTGACGAAATGCATTTCCTTTATGTTGAGATAATTCATGTCAATAACCTTATTTTTACTTATTTTTTACGCTGCTTTTTTGTCGTACAAGCTTTCTTCTTATTCTCTCTATGATAATAGAAGGGAATATATTTGGAGTGAAGAATGAGGCAAGTGTATACTTATATATGATTTCAAAGCGGTTAGAAAAGATAAGCAACTTGATCCACCAAGATTCGGTCTAATGAACTTAACCATAATTCCAAACAAGGTCTAACCAACTTATAGAAAAAGTCTCAAAATAAACGACTAAGATATTAACCCAATATATTATTCCAACCGACTATCTTTTAATAACCGATCAAATCCAAATGGTATGGTTCAATGAACCCGAACACCATTATATCCAAAATTGCCACAACCCGCTTCCATTTTTTAGGATATGAGTAGTTAGCCAAGTCCACCCTACGGTGCAACATTTGTGGTAGTACATTGTCTATGCTTTAATGTTTACAATCATCAAATTTAACAAGATCAATACATTATCTCTAGCTCATTTACAAAAAAATGTATATGGCATGGAAATAAAGTAATAATGTTAAAAGTCAATAATACATAAGAATCGGGACAAACCCGCTAAATAAATAATAGAGTTTCTAAAATACTAACTTACTTAATACCTAACCCATGAATAAATGATTAGTCTGTAAAGCATCCATATCTCACATCTCCATCTTAGTAACCATGGTATAAAGGGTTGTCGTTGTCTAAAGCTGAAAAAATAGTTATACAATTAGGACACAACAATAATTCTACATTTACACTATGATATACATGCATATACGAAAAAAAAGTGCATATCATGGCAAGTCAAGAGAAACACACACACTCTCTCTCTCCCTCACACGCACGCACACACACAAATATTCTGGTTCTACTACTCTTTTGGTTTGCACAAAACTCGCTGAAATGGACCAGATTGTATAATTTCACATCGAACAGACCATTTCAACGGAGATGGCCTTTCCGTTGAAAGGCAATTCCACTGTCACTTAAGTCTCCTTGAACGTAACTTCGTCTAGCGTGGCAAACGTTCCCGGATGTAATATGGATTGTGTGCCACGTGTTCAACTATCATGATGGCTGTTTTAAAACATAATAATGCCATCCAGCTTCAATCAAAATTGACTCCTCGATTTGGTAATATTCCACATTGAATGATACAATGCCTCGTAAGTTGTAATGTTCAACCACACTTAAATATAGTTACAAATCTTCACGCTAAAAAGCAGTTAAAGACCACACAAACAAAATAAAAAAATAATAATATATGAAATTAAGTGGGAGGGATAAATGAAAAAATAATAATTAGAATTACATAGGAATTTAATTTAAATTGTTAAGTACTTTATAATTAATAGAAACATAGCTAAAGTAAAATTAGGGATGATTAATCACAAGTAATAAGAAAATCAAGATACAGAAGAAAAATACCACTAGAATATATACCAAAGATTTATTTACAATAAAATATCATAACCATTACTGTTTGCCATTAAAATCTTTTGATGTAATTTCAATACAAACAGAACAGTGTTACAATGTAGGACTTAGACGTAGTCCTAGGAGTACACTTTTGTTTATCTGGGTCCCTTGTGCCGATGGAGCGAGTGGTAATGCGTTGACTCTGTTGACGATCTGACGACGGTTCTCGGTTCTCTGAAGGCCTGAGTTGCTCTGGGTGCCGGAGCTTGCGGAGAGGAAGAAGACGTTGAGTGTCTGTATCTGCCTCTCTGTGTGTATTCGTAGGTCTGCCTCTGTATATGTATGTCGGTGTGTCCGTAGATGTAGAAGAAGGAAATGATCCCTCTATTTATAGCTTGCAGGCTGGCTGCTCATGCGCACATATGTCGGATGCGCTTGGTCGTAGAAACGCCACGTGGTGATTGCTGATGGAGGCGCATGGGCGATGCGCTCTGATTGAGGAGTTGAATCCTTTCTGTTGCCTTTGTGGGCTACGATCGAGCTGACACATAGCAATGGAGAGGATCTTTCAGTTG
This sequence comes from Iris pallida, assembly GCA_029216955.1. Lineage (NCBI taxonomy): Eukaryota > Viridiplantae > Streptophyta > Magnoliopsida > Asparagales > Iridaceae > Iris > Iris pallida. Next base: position 1,376,058 of record JANAVB010025998.1, read on the forward strand.
CTAAGATCTTGGGTGATTAGCACCCCTTCATAGGCTGAATCGAGTCAAAGGATACGTGTCGTAGGTCCATGGCTCAAAGATCTCGGATTTGGTGGAGAGTGATCAGATAGGATGCGCCTGGGATTGGGCGCATGAGGAGACTTTGGCTTGTAACCTTTAGGAGTCACGAACCAGTCTGGGCACACGGCTTTTGAGGCGCATGCGAGGCTTCAGTAGTGACTTGACTTCTGTCTTTAGGGATCAGAGAAAAGTCTGAGGCGCATGGCTTTTGAGGCGCATGCAGAGATTTGGGCGCATGACTGCGGAGACGCATGCGAAATGGTTGGGCGGCCACGTGGCTTGTAACCGCCGAAGGAAAGTAAATGATGATGCTGACGTCGGCGACGCTTCGTCTTCTGAAAAAGCTGTCAATTGTTCAGTCCTCGGGGGACGTGCTGCCAACTCTGTCAGACTTCAGTATTTAATGTTCTTGACAGGTGATGGGCCTTTGAGTGGGCGCATTGATCTGCGTTCTACTAGGCGCATGGGGACGCATGGGGGCGCATCCTCATAAGGCGCTTGGTTCTGGTAGGCGCATCTGTATGATGCGCGGTCTGACCGGCGCATCCGCTTTACATGACACGTCTTTATTGGTCCGACTGTTACGTTCTTCAAGTGCTTTAAATAGCCGTTTTGACTTGGCTGAATCCGAAGCGTCAGGTTTATCACCATTAATGCAAATTCATTGTACGGGATTCGGAGAGCCTGCCACTTGGCGCATGGGTTTGATTTGCCCGGCCTATAAATAGTGGCAAGGAGAGAGTTTGCCTCTCGTTCTCTCATGTCCTCCCGAAATAAACTTGTTTGCTCGAGGACATTCTGTTGACGAGATGCCCCCGAGGGTGAAGATGCGACGCATTGTCTTCATTGATGCACTTGAAGGTGACTGTTACATCCAAAAGTCGGAGCCGAGGGCTTCTGAGGCAGACGGAAGGTGCCAGTTGCATCCAAAGATCGGGATGCTCGAGCCTCGTCTCCGTTATGCTGGAAGAGCCGCAGATCAGAATTACGGTGCTCCGATCATCTTTCTTGGACTTTGGGAGAGCTCCTCCTCCTGCTAGAGTGGGTGTTGCCCATTCTGGTTGGGTTGAAAGCTGCTCCTTTAGCCGCGGGTCGATTACGGTGCTCTCCTCTTCCTTGGTTTGGAGAGCTCTTCCTCCAGCTAGAGGGTTGACTGTCCACCATCGTTCTGCTCAATAAATGCTTCATTAGTCGAAGCATTTGATGGTGCATATGCTGAGACTTCATGATGCGCATGACTGAAAGGGCGGCACATAACTGAGCTGCTGAAGGGATGCACATAACTGAGCCGCTGAAGGGATGCACATAACTGATGATGCACATAACTGAGCTGCTGAAGGGATGCGCCTGGCTGAGAGCGCATGGCGAGATGCGCCTGTTTGAGAGCGCAGGGTGGTTGCTGCGCCTAGCTGTAGACTTAGGGTCTTTTCTTTGTAGAAATTCTCCTTTGTACAGCTCTCTTTTAGACATGTAATAGACTTTTATATGAAATAAAAATCTTGTTTTAATGTCTAAGCTTTTGCTATTTGCTGTGCCAAGTACTTCATCTGAGCTCCCTGGCGCATGTAATGTTTGGCGCATAGAATTTCTGGTCCTGAAATTCCATGCTTCTACAATTACAGGCAATAAGGTAGTTAAATTATAGAGAATCCAAACTAAATCTCAAGACGTTTAGTAGTTTTAATATGCTTTGTTGTGGTAAACTATACCTTAAAAGAAAAAAAAATAATTAAAATATAAATATAAAACTAGGCATGCTAAGGGATGAATGACAATATACTGAATAAGTAACACATCTACAAAAATGTGTCACTAAAATTAAAGATGGATAAACGATAATAGGTAGGATTATAAGATTTATTTATTATTGAAAAAGTTGAATATTGTAATATGAGAAAAAAAAAAGTTTGGTTTGCTTAAGATGTACAATTTCAGAGCATTCACAGTGGTAACACTCCAAACCATACTCCAAATCACTTCAAACCATACTCCAATAATTAATTTGGAGGATTCCCTTCATGTTGGTACACAATGTTATAGTCTAAATAAACACTCCAAATTGACAAGTGGCAACACTCCATTTGTTTTCCTCCTTATTTTTCTTTTATAATTGACAAGTGACAACACTCAAAAAAAAGAATGAAGGAGAAAAGTAAATATGGTGGGCCCGCAAGTAATATAGCTCAACTAGTGGACTCTCCAAATTTGGAGAGTCTCTTAGCTTCCTACCATTTTTCAAGTGTGAACAAGAGTCCATTGGAGCCATCAAATGCTACAAAATTTGGCTAAAGATCAAATATAGCACTTAAAATTAGTCCCAGTATGGATGCTCTCAGATATGATAATGGATCAAAACGAGTAAGACAGAGGAAGGTTCACAGGCTATCCAAAATACTTTTTGGCACAAAAAGTAATATTGTGGGCTTCTCGAGACGGATCCAACTAGAGTCAACAGGGGTATTTTTAATAAATAAAAATTGCTAATAATTCGTGCATTTAAATTAGTTTGCTTTGGTTGACCTACATAGAATATTATAGAATATTACAATTTACAAAACATCTTACGCAGGTCATTCCATTCCCAAGGGTACAATCGTAATTTCACCCATAGCAAATATTTTCCTGAGACTACATAGAATATTGCATTTTATATTTTCTTCTAACGCCATTATCGACGCTTTCGAAGAATACCCAAATTTCTTGAAATAAATTAAGGCTAGGGTTTATATATACTTCCTCTTCCAATTCGATTTCCGATCGGGAACGCGCGAGTCAATGCCGTACAGGCCTTCACTATAAGGAGAGCTAGGCCGGGGGATCGAAGGAGCCGAAGAAGAAGCCCTAGAAAACAGAATGAAGTCTTCTTCGGGATCCTTCAGCATCGCCGCCAGCGCGCCGAGGATCGACGTTGACAACCGGATCACCCTCCGGAACTACTACCGGATCGCCCATAATCTGATAAAGCAGGTGAGTTTCCCGTGACAATCTTCGATTTGTGTTCTTTTGAATGTTGAATCTTGATCAAATTTAGGTTTTTTGTGTGTGTTGTATTTGGAATTGCAATAAAGTTTCAATTTTGGTTGGGGTACGATTTAGAGCGAGAGGAGTTTGCGTAATTGTGTGGACTGGGAAGTGTTTTGATTCCTTCAGCTGAAAATTTTGATGTATGTCTTTCTTTTACCATGCATATAGTGATCAATGTCAGTAGCAAGTTTCACTCATAACTACCTTTTTGCTGTAGTTATGAGTGAAATTACTAGGCACATCCATGAGGAGGTTCCTTGGTGTATGATGTTTTCTAATGGTATTGTGTTGATTGATGAGAGTGGAGAAGGGTTATGTGCAAATAGAAATGTGGAGAAAAACTTTTGAATCTAAGGTATTCAATATTAGTAACACGAAAACAGAGTATATGAAATGTAGCTTAGACAAGAGGCCAAAAAGAAATGAGGTGGGAGTTCATATAAATGGACAAGAGATACCCGAGAGTAATACTTCCGATATTTGATTGAGAAGGATATCATGCATATAATTAAGGCTTATTTTCAACTTGATACCCTCAGCTATTTAAGTTTTTCAAGTTGATACGTAAACTTTAGTATTATACAAATCACGACCCTCAACTATTGAATATTTTCAAGTCGATACCCTCCGTCACTCGGGGGTTAGTTTTTCCGTCCCAACAAACATAAGTGAATATTGTAGGACCAAAATACCTCGATCCTCTTCTTCCACTAGCGGCCATGAGATAGAGCCCCCTCTTCTTCCTTCTCTCCACCTTCCCCAAATCCAAGCAAACCCTAACCCTAATTTATTTCGTTCCGTCACTCTTCTTTAATCTCACATCCATCTTTCCTCCCCCACATAAATCCTAATCCTAATTATTCTTCTTCCCCACATAAGAGACAAGGAAGAGAAGGAGAAAAAGAGGAGGGGAGCTTGACGGAGAGAGGAGGGGGGGGGGGGCGACGACACTGGCAGTGGTCGGACTCGAGCAGAGCGGAGGTAAAGTGGATGCGGTGATGGCTGTCACGTCCCGCTCCCGTTGGAGCGATCGTCCTCGCTAAGGCGTGATGCCGCGTGAGCCTAGATTGCGCTCACGCAAGGCAGGTCCATAACGGCCGATTACAGGCTAAACGACGGGGGTCGTCGCACAGAAGTCCCAAGCAGAAACATTGAATAGTCAGCAGCAAAAATTTGAAGCAAAACACAAGTCATGCAAAATACTCTTTTTTATTTTTATTTTTATAAATACTCTTTTATTGATATTGAACAAAGATTACAATGTGGCACGAGGCCAAATTACAAGTCTCTCTCAAGCTCACTTTTCTCTCATATTACAAGTCACTCTGCTCTCTCTCATTTCTCAATACAAGCTTCAAGACGACGAGTGGCAGATTCTGCAGAATGACGATGTCCATACATTATGTTCCGTATAAGTTCTGACTCCATGCGGCCTCACGTCTCGAAACGTCAAGGAACTCCGTGCCTCGACGTATCCAAGCAAGCTTAGCGCCATCGGGCTTCTACCTGTGCCTGCACATGAAAACTGTGTGGGTGTCAGTACTCAACTGTACTGGTGGAGTGAGCTCCTCGCCCACCCATACAAAGCCGACACGTTCATTTACTTTGTACAGCTTAATTCCCTTTTTGATTGTCTTGCTAGTCTTCTCTTAGGATCAATTTTAGGACATAGACACCTTGGCCTATACTTGGCAACGCAACGATAGGGTCGTGATATACTCTATTCGTGGCTTCAATATATATTCGAGGCAGTGCCTCGCCAAGTAGAAACTTATGCAAACTCGGCCGTGCAAAGACTTTTACTTGTTTTATGTGCCTCTAGACCATTCTCGTGCCAATAACGTCAAGGAGACGACTCGTGCTGGTCGTGCCAATAGACTTGATCGTGCCTTAAGATCGAGGCCGTGCCTCCCAAAGATCAACCAGACTTAACCAACTTGCCTTACGGCCCTTCCCGACTTAACTCGAGATGACTCGATGGCGACGCCATATTCATGCCGAAGCATGTGTCTTTGCTATAGTCAAATCTTAGGCTCCAGAATGGTGTTGCAACCGTGCACACCTAACCCACGCCGATTCAAGGTTAGCGCTTGCTATAATTTTACCTTATTAATCCAACTCGTAACTTACTAGTACTCGACGTAATCCAAAGGCATACACATGGATAGCCGCTCTTATGCCAACATATCTATATGAGTGGTCACTAGCAATGTCAAGCTATACTGGATCTTTGCATACGGTGACCATTCGCGTGCGAGGTATGAGCTTCCACCAAATGACCCACAACCTATATTGTAACGGTTCACTTCAATCGAGTCGTACCGTCGATGAAGGCCGTACAATATCTGCAATTCTTCCTAGGCCGACACGAACCCGGTGTCCCGGGATCGTTCGAGGAATTCCCTTGCGCGCAAGTTGTCCAATGGCCATGCAAGACTCAACTCGATCTACCAAGTCCTTCCTTAATCATGACCATGCTTTCCAACTTTCTATCGAGACTCCCAAGTAGCGGGACCGATCTCGGCGACAACCAGTCGCGTGTACTTCATTATCGAGACCCCAAGTAGCGGAACCGATCTCGTGAACTTCCTTATCGAGACTCCCAAGTAGCGGGACCAATCTCGTGAACTTCCTTATCGAGACTCCTAAGTAGCGGGACCGATCTCGTGTACTTCCTTATCGAGACTCCCAAATAGCGGGACCGATCTTGTGTACTTCCTTATCGAGACTCTCAAGTAGCGGAATTGATCTCGTGTACTTCCTTATCGAGACTTTCAAGTAGCGGGACCGATCTCGTGTACTTCCTTATCGAGACTCCCAAGTAGCGGGACCGATCTCGTGTACTTCCTTATCGAGACTCAAGTAGCGGGACCGATCTCGGCGACAACCAGTCGCGTGAACTTCTATCCTTTGAAATCCAGGGAACGACTACTAAGTAGTTTTCCATCTTAACTTGAACATAACGTGTTCCTTTGTCCGTGGCATGCTTTTTCCTAAACCAACCGTGGCTCGTGCCTTAGACTGACTTGTTCTCTAGGCGACACTATCGCTCAAGTCACATACTTTATATGACGAGTCTTGTTCTCGTGTGACTATGTGACTTGACAACCGCAGACAACATGGGACAGTGCTTGCTATGACTTCGATAGCCCAGCCAAACTCTTGTCTAACTTATTCGTGCAACGACTTGACGAGCAGAGGCTATGCCAAGCCTTGCATCGAGAGAACGTGCCGTGCACGCGTTCGACTTGAACAACCAAGTTCTTTGGGTGCCTAGACTTACGCCACAAGCCGTGCTCTGCAACGTGCACTGTAACTTAATCCGTGGGACGAGCAAGACAATGCCAAGTCCTGGATGATGGGACCGTGCATGCTTTATCAAGCATTTACGCAGGCGACGCCTATGACTTAGGCTAATTCCAGCATTGTGACAACTTAACAACTTAGCCAACTTTCTTATCCCAAGCCACGGGACGAAAGACCGAGTGTCATTTTGAAAGCACGCTGAACAAACTTCTAAGCCGACCGTGGGACCTTTTCATATTCTAACTCAGTCTGACCCAAGTTGGAATTATTTTCTTAGCTATGTGGATGCATCTCTTTTATTATCAAGCCTACTTGTGCATTTGAAAACTTTCGTTTTATTAGTGTGAAGGCCAAGCTGAGGCAAGTTCACCGAAGTCATCCACCTGAGCGAGTCTTCGAGCAACCCGTTGCATGGCTAAGTCCGAACGCTGTCGGCGTTTCGATTCCTCTGATTGACTGAGCGGGACGGGGCACTACAATGGCGACGAAGTTGGAGCTAGTGAGGACGATGGTTTTCTACTAAGGAGGGAAATGAGAAGCTGTGGGGGAGGAGAGAGAGGGACGATGATGATGATAAGAATGATGGTGGTGGTGCTCGAGGTTGTGGGGAGGAGGAAAGTGGTGAAGGGGATGGGAGCTCGATCCGAGTGGAGGAGCGATAGTTTCCATGGAGAGGAGGAAGGAGGGGAGCTTGTTGCTCCCTTTCCAACTGATTGGAGAGGAGAGAAGAAAAAAAATTAGAAGTTAAAAAAAAATTAAAAATAAGAACTACTACTAGTAGTAGTATAATATAAAAGTATATGGTATTAAGTTGAAAAACTGGAATAGTTGAGGGTATCAAGTTGAAATTAAGTCTATAATTAAACCAAGATGGTTGAAGTGGTGGAGTGCTTGTGGAGTACTATGTGATTGCAAGATATCTCTAAGTTGAAAGAAAACTTAACAAGATTGCTATAACACCTATCATGCTTTATGAATCAGAGTGTTGTTCAATTAAGAAATAATATTTTCAGAAAGTCAGCGTAGCCGAAATGAGAATGCTAAGATGGATGAGTGCCGATACATTAAAGGATACGATATTCGTTGAGAATGCTAAGATGAACGAGTGCCAATACATTAAAGTGTATGATATGATATCCATGGAAAGATGGAGATGGCACACCCATTCAGAAGTCAAGACAGGATGACAAAATCGTTTTAGGTGGTTTAGACACGTGCAACATAGACTATACTATCGTAAGGCGGAGTGATTATATAGTAGTTAATGGAGTAGCTAGGACTAGAGGTAGGCCTAGATGAACTTTTCATAGCATTATATTGGACATGTCCCTTAACGGAGCCGAATGGCAAATTTGGAATAAAGGCTTTGTTGTTGTTGTTGCTGTTGTTGAGGGTTTGTTGGTTGCATCTGTTTGGTTTTGGAATAAAGTTTCAATCTCTGCTTGTGTATGATTTAGAAGGAGGAATTTCTGTAAATTATAACTTAATTTTATATATATTAATTTTATATCATCTATGTATTGATAAATATCAAAAAATAAAGTTATTGTTTGTTTCATTATTTAGCTGAAGCAATTGTTTATAATTTAGAAGAAGTCACATTAGTTCACTCTCTTTAAGATCGAGTAGCTGAAAGGTCTGTATTAAGTACATTGGTTTTTTTTAGTCGAAAGTAAATTCTTTCTCGTGCGGACTACATCGATTCTACACCCATAGTAAGCACAACGCCATTTGTAATGCCGTGTCGGACACATTGGGCACACCAAAATAAATAGGAAATCTTAATGTAGGTGTCGTTTTTGTGTTGCCATGTGTATATCGGGTTTGTGTTTTGTGTGTCGTATAGGTAACACTGCAACATATGTATACTCTTTTTCAGCCTGTACGTTATTCCAAATCGAAGTGACAAATATATGGCACTTAGGTTCTTTTCCAATGTCGACTATTCATTTTGAAATTTTGTATGACCTTGCTACCATGGAATTTCTGAGTGGTTGAACTTGCATTTTCTTCCCTCCATTAGTCAACAATCAGACCTACCGGTCGCAACCATAACATGTGACTGATTTAAGACTAATCTGTAACAAAAAAAATCTACCCATCCATCCTTACCTCCTCTATCCCCACCTTCTCCACCACCTCCAATACACACTCTGCCTTCACCACCACAATATCCTCCTCTCTCCGCCATATCCTCCTCCACCTCCAACGCTGACCTTCCCTTTATTCCCCTATCCCATCACAATCACCTGAGACTAAACTTTTCTATCTCCACCCCAAGTGCAACACCCATAGGACAACTCAAACCCGACCGACCTAATTTGCCACCCAACTTGCCACCAACAACCTCCATTATCCGGACTCAGCAAAGCCTTTCTTGTTCTAGACTATTTGTGATTCCCAATATTTGTAATAAGAAATATAGATACAATATTTGTTCACCAAATTGGTCCGATCATCGCCATCGCCATGGGGAGGAAGAGGTGAAGGTGGCGGAGGAGAAGGAGAGAGAGTTGGATGCGATGGTGGAGAAGGGAGGAGATGAAACTGGATGAGAAAGTGGTGGAGAAGGTGGCCATGGCGGCTGGGATGGTGATGGAATCATGGAGGCGAAGGGGAGTGGAGGAAATGGGGAGGGGTACAAGTGCCTGGTCAATATTATATTAACGCCGTAAGGGTAGAAGTGAAGAATAAATCATGACAGCAAAGTGAAAGTAAAAGTTGTTCATGATAACCAAGTGAACAATTCGGTAAGTTGAAAGTATTTAAGTGCAAATCAGCCCAATTTTCAATTGAATAGGGTGACGATCTCAAACATTATTAAATCAATTTAAAATTGAAACCTTGGAGTGTTCAATAAAGACCACCTTGATACAAATAAAATCCATAGAATTAAAAGTTGAAACATTCGGGTCTATCCAAATGTTTACATGTAAATAGAAGAAATATATTCTTAGAAAATAATCAAACATACAATCCTGATGAATTGTTGGCTTTGTGCAGGCTGATATATATCGTCATGAGAAGAACATAATAGATCTCTATGTCATGCTTCTACGGTTTTCAAGGTTAGTGATCATTTTCTTATTTTTAATGGTTGGTTGGATGGTTGGACACTTTTATGGTTTTGTGAATAATTCATAAATATAAAGAATAAGGAAGCATACGATTGTTTTCATTACCTGTTTCTTCTTAGAAACTCGTATGATAAAGTGGGCTTCATCTAATGCAGTTTGATCACTGAGACCATTCCATCCCATCGAGATTATCACGTGTCTCTACATAGCGAAAGAAATTTCTACAGGAAGGTATAGCGAAGTATGCTCAAATCCATTAAGCTCTTTCTGCTGGAACTTTGTGCTTAAGAGCTTTTATTTTATGTAGCAGATTGCAGTCATTGCTGCCTGCTCAGATCACTATTGCCATTCATTTTCCTGTTTTACAGTTATTTATAAACAAAATATCATTTTAACATGAGGTATTTTTCATATAGAAATTATTAAATGTCCTTAATGAGCTGGAGGAACTAAAGCCAGATGTACAAAGAAGAACTGAAGAACTTAACAGGAAGTCTAGAAATCAAGTCAATAATTGGGATCAAGCTCACCAAAGGTCTTTTGCAGGCAATAGGTTGGAATGGCCTTCTGGCAACAAGCAGACCACAAGAAATGATTCCAAACAGGTAGGATCAGTTTGCATATTGCTATCATTTTGGAATGTCTTCATTGTTTAGGTCTTTGTATGTTACATTACATGCATATAACCCAAAAAGGCTTATCTTAAATGATTATGATTATATTACAATACCTTCGTTCCATGTGATTAGGAAACAGGCTACTACTCGTTCGACTGAGTGATATTTATTCTTGTTGCATATTACAGACTAATCTGTTTCTTATCCAAGATGGCTACTCTAGAGGTTCAGTTCAACAGCGCTACAAGTTACCACAAACCAAGCCTGTAGAAGAACAATTTCGCAAATTGTAAGAATCTGTGACAATCTTTCCTGTATAGTAGCTCCATTTATGTGCACAAGTTAATGAGATTCACTTTTTTTTATAGCTAGATGCTGTGAAATATGTTGGAATAATATATAACCCTAAATGCTCACTACAACTCTAGAGTTTTGGTTTTGTTGTAGTGGGACTTTAACATGGAATAAGAGCAACCCATGTTTGAATCTTCTCAGACGCGCATTTTAAGCGGATTTTAAGAAGAAATTATACCACCACGTGAATCCAGTTTCCGGCCCATAAATTCGGCCTTTGACATGCGAGGGTGTGCTAGAATAATATAGCCCTAAACCCTCACTACAACTCTAGAATATTGGTGCAGGGGCAGGGACTTTAAGAAAATCTAGACTTCATCTAAATCTATACTTCATCCCACTGCTGTGACTTAGGTATAGTTATGTTTAATCTGGAACCGTATTAGGTGTCGAATGCAAAGGGTGTGCCAAACAGTTTTCATTTAATATGGGCGTTTTTCAAACGGTTTGGGGCTCAAAAGGGCATGTTCGAAACACGCTAGCCCAACGAGGGTTCCGGAAATGGCGTTTGACCAAATGGAGTGTACAAGGCAATTTTAGAGGCTTATAAGTTATAACTGTTCAGCACATGCATAAAATATGCCCATTTGGCTAGCTTATTCTTTATTTTTCCTTGGCATTAATGTAATGGCTTACTTGCCAAACTAGCTTCCTTTACGGCGAAAATTAGCTTCCTATATTTTCTCCAGTATCTGTTGCTAATAGTAAATATAGAAGCAATTCTGTCCATTCCCTTTGTTATTTTAAACCATAAGTATTTATTTGTTACTACAATTGATAATGAAATAAACATTTAAGTGATGCCTACCAGAGAATACCCCTTCACCTATTCTACTTAGGTTAGGAACAATCACTCGGTTTGCTTTTCTTTTTTGCTTGTGATTATTAATTAAATAAGAATAATTGTTATGTCAAGGAACAAGATGTTGAAAGAAGTCTCATGATGTTAGAAAGGAAGTAGTGTCAAGTAGCAATAATTATGCTGAAGGGCTTGCCTGTTTACACTTTACACTTGAATGATGCTACAAATTTGAGTTGTAAACTTGTCAAATTATTGTCAAATTTATCCTATTTGCATTTGAAAAATATGCACGAGAATAATGTCTTCTATAATTATAAAGAAAACTGTAATACTCTGTTTGTTTGAATCTGTTAGCATACCTTTTATATAGATTGAAATGAAACGTTTGTTATTGAATTTAATTATCATCTTAGAGTAAGATTCCTTCTTAGAAAGGAAGTCCTGGTCATACAACACTGCAACTTTGTTCAGTTGCTCTTGTGAGTGTCATGATCTAATTGTTCTTCACAATCGTGTACCATGATTAGAGAAGATGGTGTATCCTAGAAGGTAAAACTTATCTATGGAGTCTTAAGAGAGCTTGGTGTTCAATTTTGTGGAAGTGTTAGGCATTTTGGATCAAATGGATTTGAGTCAACACTCAAACCTGTGGATTTGTCACATTAAAAGGTGTTGTCATTCTCTTGGAGTGGGTTGCTTTTTAGCTGTTTTAAGGGAGGGAGTTAGAGCTGAAGGGACCTGGATGTTTAAAAGCTATGTTGCATGATACTCCTCAGTAGGACCGAATCCATGCCCGTATCATCCAACACCAACACCAACACCCAACACGTGTTGTACACAATACTTCCTTGACACTCTAGTCAGATATGGCTTGCCCTTGTCTAGGCTGAAGTAATTCTGGCATATATGTGATCGTGCCATATGTAATTTGAGATATGAGAGAGTAATATTTCTATGTGGAGAATCTTTTCTAGAACTTTTTGGAACCTTGTTATTATTCAAAGTCAAACAATGCTTACATATAGACATTATTAAGATCTAATGTATAGAATATGCATATAAAATTGTTTTTATGTGTACATATGATGTATCCATGCTATACTGTATCCCAAAAGTTTACAAAATGCTGTATTCCGAATCTATATCGTGTTTGAATCTGTATCCGTGTCTATGCAACCTAGTTTAAAGAAAAAGATTCGTATTTCACAGTTGAAGAAAGGCATAGGGGATTCTAGCAATTTGGATATCAGTCTCCTGACCTTGAGAAAACAAATGGTTGGAAAAAAGAAACAGAAAAGTTCTGCAGTATTTGTTCTACAGTGTTGCGTTAGTGGAAGAAATAATAAATATGTAGCTTGTCCTTATAGTTCAAGTCTAGTAGTGCTTAGGTTACTAATAGTGTTGCTTCCCAACTGGTCTTACAGTTTTATGAGTCAAGTATACTCAACTCTCGTTGTTTTATTTTTCTTTTTTAATGTTGTTAGACATTCTTCTGTAGGTCTTTTAGCATCCCCCGTCCTAAGGAGGAGACTTTATCAAGACACTCAATCTTAGGTCCAAATGGGCTCAATGGACAATGGCAGCCACCCATTATCAATCATGCGGTAATTATGATAATTCATCCTTTTATTTTCAGATGTCGTAGAAATATTACTGACTTATTTTTCCCTTATGCAGATCCAGTATCCAAGCAATCTTGACTTGACTCCAATTGAGATCCCAAGGTTGCGATGTAATTTAGTTCTGGCAATTTTTATTTTCAGAAAGATACGTATTTTTTTCTTATATCTTTCAGCTTCAAAATTTTAATTTTAAGCTTATATTATATTCATTAAATGGTTATTTAGTGTAGACATCACATTATTTTATTCTTTTGTAAAACAACTTTCATAATTTTCTTGGTAAATTGCAGGATCCATCTTTAGTGCTTTTACATTTTATGATCCCCTCTTTTATCCTTTTTAGGCATTATTCTCTTGCTGCCGTTTTTTTGACAAACTGTTCCAAATAGAGAAGAGTGCCCTCAGTTAACTAAATTCCTGTAATTCAAAAAAGAAAAGCCTTGATCACTATATTGTAAAGGTGAATAGTTGGTGTGTCATTTTGCAAGATAGATATCGTCATGCTCATGCTACTACAGTTTTGTGCAATGCTATATGGTAATAAACTCGGTTTTGTCCTATCCTTGAGCAGCCTTCATCAGCCAACAAAGGATGAACCTGTTACTGCAGAATTGTTGGCTGAACCTGTTACTGCAGAAGATAAGGGTGAGCCAGAACATACTAAATCACCGCTTGAAGAAGTCCTTTCCTTGCATGATAGTGGAGTTCATACTGAAGAACCAAGTACACTGAGCACCTTAGATGTTGCTGAAGTTCCTGGTAATATGAATATCATCAGAGAACCTTCTCCTCCACCCGTTCTTGCAGAAGTACATGATTTAGCTGCTATCAGTTCAGAACTTTCTAGCTCCGTATCTGTACAAGCAACATCAGTTCAGGATGAGCTTGTGCGCGCTGAATCTCCTTTACAAGTTCACATTGTAAGACTTCGTATGTTCTCTTGCTTTTACTACCATGCACATGTTCTACAAGCTACCTAGCTCTCTAGTAACACTTAAATAATTGATGTGAATTTAGCACCACTTGTCTTTTTTCTTGTCCAAGAGTTTATTTATTGGCTTTTGTAGTCAACTACGATGATGGACAGCTTCATGAGGTTTGCCAAGTCAAATACCGATAGAAGTTTAGAAACTTGTGGAGTTCTTGCAGGTTCACTTGTAAGTGGCAATAGTTTGTGAATCTGTATTAAGTTTGAAAAGCTTTTGAGTGTATCAAGATGCTTACATTTTGCTTGCTTGCAGAAAAATAGAAAATTTTATGTGACGACTCTTATCATCCCAAAACAGGAGGGTACATCTGATTCAGTAAGTTAGTTCTGTATTAGTTTATTTAACAATAGTTTTGTACTTGTAACAATTTTATATGTCATCCAGTGTCAGACTACAAATGAAGAGGAAATATTTGAGTACCAGGACAAGCACTCTCTCTTTCCCCTTGGATGGATTCATGTGAGTTTTTATTCATTGAGAAATTCACTTGTGAATTGTTTTAGGTGCCTATTATTTGTTTTAATAGTTAAGCATGATTGCCTTGCCAATGCCAACTTTGTGAAGTCTTATTGATTATAAATGGTTTACCAAGTATTCTTCAGCAATAATATCCCTCTTTGCTATTTATCCATCCTTTTTCGTTGTCTTCTATATTTGATAAGTTTTCACCTTTGATTGTACAAATTGGTTCTGCCTTAATTGCGTCACCTTTGAAAGGTAATGGAGTGCTCTAATCTTCAATGCATACCTTACTAGCCACATGATTTATTAGATCTCTTCCTTCTTGTGTTTTCCTCTATGTTCTGAATGTTTTCTTATGGTAAAACATGTTTGTGGCAGTGTATATATCTTCGCTCAAGACTCGGTTGCAAATTATTCTTTTAAATTCTGTACATCTTGCACTGTTCTAAAAGGCGGTCTAGGCGGCGCCTGGTGTCTGCCCGATGCCCGCCTAGGCGCTAGGCGTCTGGTTCCCCCCGATGCCCGCCTAGGCGCCCGCCTGGATCCCATGACGCCTGACTATGCATGTTTTGGGGTTTTATGAACTTTTTTAGTAGGTTTTTTGGATTTTATTTATTTATTTTTGAACCGCTTACATCTAGGCGGCCGCCTAGGCAGGCTCCGGCGGGTGCCCGCCCGACTAGCGCCTAGCGCCTTTTACAACCTTGACATCTTGAGTTAATTTTCTCAAGGGAGGAAAGTCATTGATGGAAAAGTTTTCATGATAGAAATTAATCTTAACATGGACTGTTAGCCATTGTAAAGTAGATTATTCCTGAGTTCTGGCACACTATTATTCTAGTTAAAGTTCTATCTGGTCCATGGTTACCTATCAGATCTGTACATCGAGTGAGTGAGCTAGTGCTTTTTAGAACACTCTGTGTTGTAGGTTAGGATAGATTTCCTTAGAAGAAGAAGAAGAACAACAAAGCCTTTATCCCAAATTTCTAGGGTTGACTGTTTGAATCTTCTCTTCCAATTCGGCTCTGTTAACGGTAGATATCCTTGTGCTACCTAAATGGCAGTTGTGGACTTACTAGTGATTTTTTCTTCCAAAACTGCCCTTTTTAAGTGTATTAACTCCGCTAGTAGAAAACTATTGCACCTTATGACTCTAAGATGGACCATTTAGTACTTACATGTTTGGCCAAGTTTCCCTCATTTCTTGCCGTATGCATTCTTTTCCTCCCTTTATAGCTACATATAATTAGTTATATAGGGTGTCCCGGTGCTACGAGGCTCTCGCTTACACATGGTAAGTGTATAATGGATGTTCGCAGCCTTACCCATATGTGTGTGTGTGTGTGTGTGTGAAGAGACTGTTTTCGTGACTCAACCTACATCCTCCGAGATTCAAGCAACAAATATTAACGTCACAGAAGGCTACCTATAATTAGTTGATGGTGCCAAAATTATTCATCTATCCGTCATCTTTGTAGGGGTAGCAACGTGCGTGTGGAGATGCATGGACCATCCCCAACAAAGACACAAACCACGACAGTGTGTGTGGAGATGCGTGGACCATCCCCCAACAAAGACACGAACCACGAACTAGTAGGAGGTCAAGCAAAGAACACACAGGAATTTGTTGGTTTTGGCCACTCGAGCAAGTCCCAATCTTTTATTCACAAAGATTTGTAATTAGTTTTCTTAACCCCTTACCTCAAGAAATAATGCCTTACACGTCTCAAGAGAAAGAAGAATACAATACAAATATCGCTTAATGAAAATCTCAAACCCTTCCAAGAACATCCCGGTGACGATCTCGAACCCTGACAGAGAAAACGACACTCCCTCATATTTTCTTTCCTTCTTAGAAGAACCTAATAGCCATTGAAATCCTAGAGTGGTGGTGGAACTCCTTGAACCCTCTCTTTGTTCCCAGTTAGGTGTTTGTATGCTTATAAAAGACATCCCTCAAAAATCCTAATCTGGAATGATGTGGACCATCAGATACCAAAGAATCCCTTAATCTTGTGCCTGGAGGTACGTACTGCCAGTCTGACGGTACGTACCGCCAGTGTGCCAAACTCTCCTATGTCCATACCGCCAGCACGCTGTACGTATTGTAACGCCAGTGTGGCAGTCTGCTCCTGGCAGCATACGCCACCCCGCTGTATGTACTGCCAACGTGCAGCCGACTCATCCTACTTCCCGAGCTTTTCTCTTCAAGCGGCGCTCGTCACGGACCTTCCCAAGCTTCTTCTCTTTGAATGAGGTTCGTCCCAGACTGCCGCCCCTCCAACCTCAAATCACACTGGATATCCAACAATCTTTCTATTTTTTTCTCCTCTCCAAATCAAATATTAACTTAAGTGGAAATGATACAGTGATTGCATTTAGGAAGTGCAAAGGATTTCTTAACATGATCTGTAGCTGGTGTTTGATGTTCTGTTCATCTACATTCTGGACACTAGAAAAAAAAAGGTTTTTTTGCCTATAAAATTGTCTTTGATTGATGTGAGAACATTTCAAATGGAAGTCTGCTGCCATATCCTAATGCTTTGCATAGAACTGACTGTCAGCAAAGTATCAAATTCCTGGTAGTGGTAGACGCAGATAATCTGCATTGGGAAATTGCACTTATGAGCTTTCGGTAGAGCTTATGCCTCTCAACCAAATGTATAAAGGACTTCAGTAAGTTTACTAGAAATCAAATTCAAATTAGTCTAATGCCATTCTATATGGAGGCTAATTGCCATTGGCCACATTGACTTGCTCTCAACTGATTGCTCTACTTGACTTTTTCTATTGAAAATCAGGAACGTAAATCTATGCAGTGCAGCTCTCTTCTTCTTGGGCTTATGACTCAACCGACAATATATTTTCATTTCTATCCTCTCTCATCTTCCATTTCGACTATGCTTAATCCAATTTAAACATTTGACTGTCAATCCAGCTGTCCATGAATGCTCAATTCTAAGTAGATCTGGATGTTTAAGTAATCATGTCCCCCAAAAAATCATCCAGTTGAATTGAACGTTTGGTATATTAGGTACATGATTTTCAGTACTATAGGTTTGCATTATCCTTTTATTTTGTCATTACTTGGGCCTTAGAATCCGTGTGGGTATGTTTGATCTTTCTGAAAGGATTGTACAAGGACAAGGTTACAGCTGATAGACCTGAGCCTTCATTATGAGCTTGGAATTTTTTGTTGATATCTTTATGTGTGACACTGTCAAGCATCCTACTGTTATTGCAGCGGTCATTTGTTGAAAATTGAAAGGCAAGCCCAAGCCTGTTATTTTATAGGTGCTTGGCCTTTGTTTACTCCCTTCTGTAGGTTATGTTCCTATTTTATTATTTGGTGCTGCAACATGCTGTAGAAGAGTGCGAAAGTGAAACTTGCAAGGGGTATTCTTAACATTGTTTTAGGAAGAACCAATTTGATACTTTTTCCTGCTTCTGTTTTCAAAGTGCACTCTTGCATGCATGGCACTTAGTTTTGGGGAAGTCTGAGATAACTGTACTTGTTAGAGTACTTTGGTCTCATTTTGGTGAACTCCTGACGCCCAATTGTATCTATGCTCATATGGACTTGATAGTATTCCATGTTTCGTTTCGATGAAGCCCTAGACATGAAAGGTAGCATTGTGGTGACACCCTACGGGACAATCCTGGTGAAACACTACATTGGTTACCTCCATTGGGCTTGAGCATGAAATTTGATGAGGAGTACCAAATATGATCTGCACAAGAGTACAGAAACTTCCAAGCAAAATCTCTGAAACATACTCTGACATCTTTAGATTTGTGCATAGGAATTCAAAATCCGGGTGACATAATATTAACTATATAAAGTAATTAGCTGGGAATTGCTGAAATTACGGGTACTTAAAATATCAGACAATGTCGAGGAACCAAGGCTGTAAAAATTGTTAACTCTGACTGTAGGCTTAACAGTGGTATCCAGGTGAGCGATGTTGCCACCACTGCCTAAGACTTTTTCAAGTTAGACTGATGAAGGTTAGTTTCAGCGTCTTTAGATTGATTTGTGCTTCAGTAGTAGCATATATTCTGTTCAGGATTACAGGACTATGGAAGAAGACCGGTTATTAAGTATGCTTTGAGCATCTTTAGATTTCTGCTGTAGAGAATCATTCATCCTCAAACTCGTTTCCAGAATTAGAGAAATTAACATATAAATTAATTAACTATGGTTTTCTGGACTATTTGTACTTAGAAGTCGAAACATGTCAAGGGTGTAGAATGTATCAACTCTGCAGGCTTAACAGTGGTATATGGTGATTGGCATTGCCACCACTTTTTACATCTTTCCTCCGATGGGAATCCCTGCAATGAGACTGATGAAGGTTACTTTCATTGACAAACTTAGCTAGGAAAAGGCACTGGCATTATTGTGTTCTTCTTATTTATAGATGCACTATATTAGTGTTGGCAAGCATGTCTAAAATTTTGAAACTCTTGGTTCAATAAGACGAGCCCAGCCAGGGTAGCCTGTGAGGGAGTTCTCACCCGCCTCATTGTAATTTGGATGACTGGATTTCAGCTTAAAGCCTCTGGGTACCCTGAGGAGGTGCTTCATGCTATATATACTGGTCTCAATTCTTCAAATTATTTTACAGTTCCCTTTATTTTAGGGGAATAACTGTGCTGCTGATTGGTGGTTAGATGGGGAATGCGAGGTATCAAAGTTATATTCACTGTGTGACAGTTTGATATCAGCTCTAGGGGTTAAAGTTGAGGTTGATGGAGATACCATATTACTATCATTGAAGCAATGTGACGATTAGAAAGTAAGAGCAATAAAACATGGAGAGGACCAGTCTAGTTGCTGTTCCATGTTTAGTCCAACAAAGGCATTGGAGAAGGGTTTTTTCATGATTGTCGGTTGTCGTGGTAATTTCTCCGAGATAGTTAAATCTTCTGAGGGTTGATTATAAGTTGTGCAATATGGGCTGGAAATAAGAACATGAGAGCAAGGGTTTGAAAACTGTTGGTGCAAGTGTAGGTGAACATTGTACTCAGATATCTTAAAGCATCACTTGCGATAGTGTTAATGAACTATCCAAAAGTTGTACCCTTGTTATTCAAACAGCTGACCCCAAAGGTTTGGGATAAAGGCTTTGTTGACCTTTTCGAAATTGTTAGAGAGGAGAGAAAGAATTGTCATTGCAAATGACTTGAACATTGTGCTCAGGTATCTGAGAAAACAGCACGTGAATGCTATATCTAACCTCTAATATGTTCACGTCATTTTTTCTGGTGAATGACCTGTTGTTCTTTTATCTGTGTAAGTTTGGTACACTTCATTACATTGTCATACATGGGTATCTTGAACTATTCTACCAGAAATCATTAGAAATTTAGAAATTGAGTTGTTTGATCCCAATAGTTGATGAATGTCCATAAATATACACTCACAGCTGCATTTTTTTTTTACTGACCTGTACTTAGTTTTACTGGTTCTTGGACTTATTAGATAGTATCTTCAGCATTTTCTTCTATCATTATGAAAACTTAAACAGGCATTTTAAACATTTCAAAGTATTGCTAAACTTTTCAAGAGGCAACTATGGCTCTCTTTTAGAAACTTTTAATGCACTTTAGTTTTTTTTTAATACCTCAAAAGTGCCTGTTTTGTGATATGCCCTTACAGTGTGATCTTTCAGAATTGCTAACTTAAACTGTATTTCCATGGCAGACACATCCTACACAGTCTTGTTTCATGTCCTCAATTGATGTCCATACCCATTACTCATATCAGGTGTGTAATATTCATATTTTACTGATTTGCGTACATTCACTTTATTATTGTTGTCGCTATTGATGCTATGCTTGCTGCACACTAGATAATGAAAAAAAATGAAAAATTATCCAAAACCTTATAATAACATTAAATTTGATATACCTACTCTTCCATTTTGGAAAATATCTTATCCGATTCCTCCCAGCCTATTGGAATAAATTGAGGCTGTTCCAGCCCCAAGAATCAAAGATTTTGTGAAGAACCAGACACCTGGGCTTGGGCCCATTCGGCCAATGGGATTTTGAATGGAAAATCTGCCTACTCAACTTGGATTTGGAAAGCAAAAACCACACGTCGTCTATCGCGGAGTGGGCGACCTAACGGTCGCCTTTCTTTCCTTCTTATTTTCTTGATGGCGGCTCGACTCACAGTCTTATTAATACTACCTACTGCTACTTTTCAACTTGAAATAATGTTTTTTGGTCTTCCACAATTAAACTAACCCAATATATTTACCAACCAAACAACACCACCAAGTTTTTATCCAAGGCCTTAGTGGTTGGTTTCATTACTTCTTTAACTCTATTCAGCTTTATTAAAACACAAACTCTTCAATTGAACTGGCAAGCAAACAGCTGTGTCCAAAATCTCATATATGAAATATGTATGATTTCTAGGGAAAAACTGCAACGTGTGTATTTCCAATAACAATATTAAATCCTGCTACATTTTAATTGGTTGTGTTTTTCGTTTACTCTTCTAATATGTCTCCTGAATTTTATTAGATTATGTTGCCTGAAGCGATTGCAATTGTCATGGCACCTAGAGATAGTTCAAGGCAAGTCTTCCTCTCTTTTGATATTTCTTACATCTGTGTCTGTGTTTCATCACTTTCATGTACAAATCTCTATCAGAATAACATGCTCACCTTGTATATCATATTACCTAACGAATTGAAATTATACTTGGATGTTTTTTCCAAGAAGCTGTAATACACAATTATGGGATTTCAGCATAATTCTGGTTAAAAAAGTTCAACTTACAAAACACTTTAGCCAAACCAAGCAATTTTATTTCCCAAATTATTTTATCTCTAGGCTTTTAACGTGCAATTCCTTACTCTTAACAGTTTTTTGGGATAAAAAGTTTCTCATTGCTAGGGTTCCTTGCAATCAGTGCCTTTTGAGGTACCTTGCAATCAGTACCTATAGGGCCTTACCCCCATGTATATATATAAAGAGGTTTTTTCCGTGACTCGAACATGCATCTCCCAGATGCAAGTAGCAAGCCTTACCGTCATGCCAGGTAAGGCTGCGCACATCTTAACCCTCCACAGACCATGTATAAGTGGGAGCCTCGTGTCACTGGGACGCGCTTTCATCTCAAGACTCAACCTAGATTTGGTTCCACAATCCACACTATATATGACGATGATGTTGACAAAATGTCAATTTTTAATTCTGCGAATGATGGGGATCTAAAGAACTATATGATGTTTCAGGTACGTGAATAGTTTCTAATAATGAAAATATCTGAAGGATCAGTGTGATGTATCTTTGTACCCGTAAGTGCTATCATGACTTTCTTCTAATCAGCTATGTTTGGACTGGCAGCTAGTTTTAACTTAAATTGGGTACCTCGACTTGGGGGTGTTTGGTTGGTTGTAAATGGGAATACATGCAACATATGTTGCATCATGTACACCATTTCCAATGTTTGTTTTGATGTAAGTAGCGGAATTGGTGCAAGAAATGTTGCGTCAACTCCCCACTACTGCAGCTTTTGTTACAGCCAGACCGGCCACAGCACCACTTACAACAAGATTTATTACACCACTTTTTTTTCACATTCTCTCTTCATCCAATGTTATATTGTTATATAGTCACAACCAAACAACGGGATTGTGATTTGTATTTACAGTAGCAAAAGGTTCAACCTTACATCTTAATTACATCATTCCAAACAAATGGATTTGTAAATCCTGCAACATCATTTAGATGCAACCAAGCCAGTAACTGCAACACCACTTATACAGTAACAGGTGCTCTACATATTTCCATTATGGCCAACCAAACTGCCCCTAGGGTAAACAACTTTGTATGATGGATATTCAGAATGCAAGTAGGAGGTGATCAGGAAAAGATTTTACTTTAGAACAAATGGTTGCCATAGTGGGAGGTATATTTGAATGTTTCTATGTACACCAATATAACATGTCAGAGAACATCCAGGCATCAGCCGTAATTGTTAAGCTTTTGCTTCAACTACGTGAATGTGTGGTTTCACACTTTTTATCCCCTATCCTTATTATCCAGTTAGCTGGAGTTTGGGAATAGGGAACTCCAGTCATATCATCAAGGAGGTTCGACAAGGCTTCTTATTTAAACCTTATATGTATTGTCTCCACTCAATCTTTTCTATTCAACTGCCTTACCATCCACAGATCTCCTAAATTTAGATTGATTGTAAGAATATATGTTATGGGGAAAATGAGCAGTCCATTAATCATATTTTCCTTGTGAATTGCAGGACTCATGGAATATTTCGGCTAACAGCTCCTGGAGGCATGTCGGTCATAAGGCACTGCCAGCAGCGTGGCTTTCATCCTCACTCAGAGCCATCAGGTGGGGGCCCGATTTATGACCACTGCTCCGATGTCTACATGAACCCAAAACTCAACTTTGATGTCGTGGATCTTCGATGATGAGAATGTCGTCCTCATTCAAAACAAACGTTTGATAATACATTGAATCTTAAATGTTGTATATGATGAACCCTTCAATGGTACTTGTTATAATGAATTACTGCTATAACAAGATCACGGTCCAATTTTTAGTATGTGTATAAATTCCTTGTGTGTTCGATTGTGGGACAAACTATTCTTTGACATCTAACAAAAGTGTGCAGTTATTGTCGGTTCTGTTTATTCTTTCAGCAGTTTTCTTTCTTATTTTGCAACTGTTAGATATTTAACCATTTTGAGCATGAGCCAGGTTTTGTGAGTGGATAGGTTCTTGGTTTCAGTTGATACGAAGCTGGGAAAGTTTTCTGTCATCTCTCCTTTTTGCAATGAAAACAAAGACTAAAAATGCATGTGTTTTTGTTGAAGCCCTTTCCTTTTCCATTTAACTGAACAGTCCAATTGTTCAAATCATCTGATCATTATACTCAATATCTTGGGGAAACATGTTTGAGCCATTTCACGCGAAAAAGAAATTAGCAAAGAGTGGGTTTTATGCCTTTCCAATTACTGCATTTTTTTTCATGTTGGTCTAGAAATCTGCTTGCAATGAATTATGAAGCTTGAGAATCATCAAAAGTTGGCCCATGATAAGTCTGACAACAAATGTTGCAGAATTTTTGTTCTTCAGTTGTTTTCAGGAAAACTGATGATGCAGGCAATGACACTGCTTAAGCTTGTTTCTAAATTGCCCTAACCCCAAGGTTAGAAAATGCAGGAGAGATTGATTGATAAATCTACTCACATGAGGAAAACTCAGGTATGGTTGATCATAACCACGTCACACACTCAAAACACAAGCTCATATAGCCCTTCTTATCATGCAAGTTCTCCTGTGAGATTTGGGACCACTGAGCTATCCTGATCAATCAATTTTAAGCCATTGACCGTACATATAAAACACCACATAGACCTTCATTAATCATAAACGAGTGTTAGTTTACTAAGCATTCACCAACCAAAAAAACATGCCATATGTCACCTAATCCATGTTTTTTCCTTCATTATATGGTCCCCCAAGGTGCGTCATCATTAGGAAAAAGAAGAAGAAGAAGACCAGATCAAAGATTCCCTAATCTGACGTTAATCTTTTCCTATTGCAAGGTACGACCTAAAAAAGAGGATACAAGAATAGTTTGCACTATCGGTAGATACCGATCCGATACGGCCAATATCGATACGATTTAACATGTTCCGGTCCGATACGGGCGATTACCGATACCATGTCTTTTTTCAGTCAATTCGGTAAATAAAATTGAATGAAAAAGATCAATCAACAAGGATGTAAAAACATAGTAAAATTGTAAAAGCATGTAAACTCAGCTATCCAGAGAGGCCGGTTGAGATCTTGGACCGAAGAGAGAAGGTGCTCCGGAACCAGGTCATTCTCTTGGTTCGCGTTGCATGGAGACACCACTCTCCAGGTGAGTCTACCTGGGAGAGGTAGGACGACATGCGGGAGCGATTCCCCTATCTCTTCGAGCCTTGAGGTAAAATTCTTTCTTTTCCTTCCTTGTTTAATTCATGATTGCTGTGTTAGTTCTCATTCAATTTCGAGGACGAAATTTTTTTAAGGAGGGTAGATTTGTTACCCCTAGTTTTCGAATTAGGGGTATTTTCGTCATTTTTCAAGTTTTATAATTTTTAGGAATTTTATTTGATTTTATATAATTTTTTGGGATTTATTTGATTTAGTTTGAATTTTACCCAATTCGGACTTAAGTTGGAGATCCGGGTAGCCTGAACACTAGTGGGACCCACATACTAACTGGGCTTGGCCCACATACCATCCTAACTAGGCTAGAAACCATAAACCCTACTTCCATGGCTTAATTAGTCATTTTAGAGGCTTAATTAGTTAATTAGGGTTGAACCGAAACAAACCGAAACAAACCAAACCCGAACCTAAGTCTAATGGGTTGGGGGCTTATTGGATCCCCAAACCAAACCCAATAAACCCCCCACCATGGCCGGCCACAAGTAGGAGCACCCCCCTTTGCTTCTGCACAAAGCAAACTCTCTCTCTCTCTCTCTCAAATTTCATTTCTTCTTCCAAGCTTTTCTTCTCCAAAGGAAAATCCTTTAGGTAAGCCATTAAATTCCCATTTATTTCCTCTTTAGCATTTATGTCTTCACAATAAATGTAGAGAAGATGATTCTCTACACTTTGCCCCTAGAATTTGTAGGTTTTCCTAGAAATCTAGGTTAGAGATTTATTTGGGGATTTTCTTAATTAAGAGTGGTATATATATATGTATATATATATATATATGTGTATGTATTATATATATGTATTTGTGTGTAGAGTATGAGAGAATGGTGGTGGTGGTGTATGAGTGAGAGTGGTGGTGAGAGTGTGTGTTTGTGTGTGTGTGAGTGTGTTTGTGAGAGAGTGTGTGAGTGTGTGTGTCCATATATAAATATATCTATGTGTGTGTGTATGTATATATATATATAGGCATGTGTGTGTGTGTATATATATATATATATATATATATATATATATATAGAGAGAGAGAGAGAGAGAGAGAGAGAGAGAGAGAGTGGAAGAGGTAGAGAAGAATTAGAGAAGAAGAAGAAGAGAACAGCAGGAGCAGCAGCAGATAGCACTGCAGGAGCAGTAGCTACTGCAGTAGCAGCAGCAGCAATAGGAGAGCAGCTGCAGCAGCAGCAAATGCAGGCAGTAGCAGCTGCAGCAGCTAGTAGCTTGAGCAGCCCCCCCCCCCCTTTAGCCTATTACAACCCCCTATCTATATATATATATATATATATATATATATATATATATATATATATATATATATATATATATATATATATATATATATATATATTTTTTTTTTTTTTTTTTTTTTTTGCAGCAGCAGCAGCAAATGCAGGCAGTAGCAGCTGCAGCAGCTAGTAGCTTGAGCAGCCCCCCCCCCCCCCCCCCCCTTTAGCCTATTACAACCCCCTATATATATATATATATATATATATATATATATATATATATATATATATATATATATATTTTATATAGAGGAGGAAATGATGAGAAGAGTAAGAAGAAGTTTAGAAGAAGTAGAATTGGAAGATTAGAAGGAAAGAAGAAATTAGGAGAAGAAGAGGAAATTAGAAGGAAAGAAGGAGAGAAATGAGATTAGGAAATAGGAAGAAGGATAATAAGAAGAAGGAGAGGAGAAGGATAAGTAGAGTAGGAAAATTAGAAGAAGAAGATTAAAAAGAAGAATTAGAATTAGGAGAAGGAGAGAATTAGAAGAATAGGATTTAGAAGAGTTGAGTTAGAGGGCGAAATCGAGCTCCGAGTGTCGGAACGCGATGAAACTTGGGAGAGACCTAGAATACGTGAATTAGACTTTGCGGGTAGGCTCCCGAGTTGAAATCGGGATTGTAGGGCGACGGTATCGCGCCGTACTATTGCGTATCTTGATTTATTCAAGATATCGACAATAGGCCGTAAGGTGGACTAGACGTCCACTCTACCTAGGTATTTTGGTAGGTAATGAACGTATAGGCTAGTATCATACTACCCTAGGGAGCTCGGGTCGAAATACCAAGCGTAGGTAGGCTAACTTGGTATTCACCTAGACTAGAATTTTACCTTTTTAAAGGGTAAATTAGGATATTGGCCTACGGCCAAGATACGGGTTTCGAAGTCCAAGATGGACTTGGATATGGGTTGTAAGGGTTGGTAATGATTAGAAATAGTCGCCTAGACCTAGTCTTGACCTCGGTTGACCACGGTTGACTTTTTAGACCAAAAGTCAACTATGGGTCAACACTTTACCCAATTTAGTCCCAAATTCCATTAAACTTGGACAGTTGACCAAAAGTCAACTGTTAGTCACCAGTGACCTAGGATTGACCTAGGGTTGACCTAGAGTTGACCAGGGTTGACCCGTTTGAAAACACAGGTATAGGCAACTCTAGAGGGGGGTGAATAGAGTTTGTGTCGATAATCACCAAATAAAAATTAACTCTATATCACCTCCACAAAATAACTATCAAGATAGTAAATAAATCAGAAGGAAATACGGAAGTAAATAAAGATCAGAAGAGCATACGCAAACACAGCAGTTTTAACCTGGTTTCCCTCGTGGAGGACTAGTCCAGGCCTGAGAACTCTAGCTCAGGATTCAAATCCACTATTTGTGAAATAGTAGTTTACAACCCGTGCCTTTTCTTCAGAAGAGCACGTCAACTTCTTACAGAGGATCGCAGTGGCGATTTGCTTGGATTTTTCCAAGCGACTTGGAATTGTCCAAGTGACTTTTCTTTTTCAACTCTTGCACAAAAACTTCTAGCTGAATCGCACTTGAGCACCTTGGGGCTTAGGAAGTTTTGTGGCTAGTAGATTGGAAGAGTAAGGCTCTTGACTATATAGGCTATGTAAGAGAAGAAGAATAGAAGAGTGGATGGTTTCAAATGAGAGAAACCAAGGCCTATTTATAGGGTTCGGGACAAGCAGAATTCGGCCAGAATTTGGTATAAATAATTCAAATTTTTGGCCGTTGGACAGCTTGTAGCAAGCAGGCCCTAAAAATTAGGGTGCTGGAAATCAGGGGACAGAGTTCGGCCCGAACTCTGTGTGGAGGCAGAGTTCGGCCCGAACTCTGTCTCCAGCAGACAGAATTGGTCCATTGGGCTTTTGGACTTTGTGGAGCTTGGGCTTGGTTCAGGAATTGGTCTGTTGTATGGTAGAGCTTTGGAGAGATATGCTAGGGGTTGAGATGACTCAGTGCGACTCAACGTACACATTCTCCTAGACTCAATAAATTGAAGATTACAGACTTGGAACAAGTAGGAAAACCAAGAGCCATTTGATGATGCCTTTCTTCTGATATCTGAGCAGAACTGAAGACGTCTTTTTCCTTGACAGCAGTCGTCCGAAGATAAACAGATCTGGAAATCTGAAGACGTCTTTTTTCTTGACAGCGGAACCCCCGATGCGAGGCCCCGGATAGGTCGCTAGGCGGTTCGGAGAAATCTCTTTGTATGACGCCGTCTTTGTTCCATCATCAATTCTTCATTGCCTATGTCCTGGTTTGATCATGTTAGATCATGCTTATTGCATGTCTACAAATACATGTTAGGCCAGCAAAATATGTTGCAGTACGATACAAGCATAGCAATATAACATAGGACAATTAGGACAATGCTAAGCAAAATATGTTGCAGTACGATACAAGCATAGCAATATAATATAGGACAATTAGGATAATGCTAAGCAAAATATGTTGCAGTACGATACAAGCATAGCAATATAATATAGGACAATTAGGACAATGCTAAGTTTAAGTAGCAACATGATAGTGAGTATATGAATATTAGTGACATCATTTTGTTAAACTTAACTGATCAGCCATATTCAAAAATACGATGTAATCATTGGGCCAACACCGTTGACCAAAAGTCAACTGAAAGTCAACTTTCGACCTAGTTTGATTCGGATTGACTTCCAATGTTCTCCTCTGACCAAGGTTGACCTAACTAGGCTTGTCTTGACCTAGAATGACTTAATAGGATTTAATTTGATTAACTTTACTTTCTAAACATGGTATTGATACGTCTTGTTCTCTATAGGTCCTCGAGACACTGCAGTGGATCCGGTTGACATATTTTATCATCTTACAGGCGAGTATATTCTCTGATAACTTATTCCCAATTTATGATAACTGTTACGATTCATGTACTTAGTGTAGATATGCTTATTCCTGACACATGGTTCTCACGGATTGGTATTCCTGGATCCCGACGAGAGATGTTTCTCCTTCTTAGGTTGGGATGTATTGTGCAAGCTCCCTTGTAGCTCTTGCTCAATATATGGTCACTGATTCTAGAGAAGGTTTGCTACCTTCTCATTAGAATACCGTGCAGTGACGTGTCCTGTTTGGATCCATTCTACCAGTTGGGGTAGGGGGAGTAGTAGCGTATGCCTGTGATCATATCCCCTTGCATTCTTGAACAGTGTGAGTCATATACCGCACTTATGACTTGCCAGGCCAGTTCTCGACAGGTACCCAAGCCGATCACAAGTTGAAACTGCTACTCACACACATTGGATATATGGCTTACCTTGATTGTGTACATACCATGATTCAGTTCTACCTTCTTGTTCTAGCTCTAGCTCTACAGCTTACCATGCCATGATACATATATGTACACTCCATGATTCATTGTATATGCTCTATTTACAGTCTTATAGCTTTTATTCTATCTTGAGATCTGTTATGAGATATATGTACTCGTTTCATCTTGACTGAATATGTTGACAAAATATTACAGATGCTGATGAGGGGGATTGCAGTACCTACTACGGTCCGGATGACGTAGTAGGCTTAGACTTGGTCCAGCAGGGCTTAGCTCCGCCTGACGAGACTTTACCTATTGCTTAGTTAGAGTAGGTCTTTTGTACTGGACCTTGTCTCCAGTTACTTTTGAGACTGTATTACATTTGGATTGTATTAGAGACTTGGACTTGTATATTATTTGTGTTTGGACTTGACAGGTTATATTTTATCGTCTTGTTGTCTTTATCTTTCAGTCTTTACTTTATCATCTTAGAGTTGTGATTGAGCACTCATATATATATTCATTGCTTGTCCTCCGTTCGGAGTTGACCATATTCTCGACAAGTTTTTGATATATATATAAACTGTTGTTAGAGTAGAAAACCTACAGCGTTCCACGCCGTTTTTACGGTGAGGGCTGGGTGTTGTCACGTACACGTGCCCTTATAGCGGATGCGGGTCGTGACACGTTAGAGTGGTGGCCCACGCAGGTCCTGAAGTCGCAATTAGTGCGATGTCGTAGCGGCACTCGTCTTAGAGTGTTGACTACGAGCCTGTGTTACACATAGGAGGTAGTAGGCTAAGAGTACTCAATCACAGTAGGATCTTTCCTTGCTTATCTTGCTTACCGTCTTTGATATTGATTTACTGCATTCTAGTTGTCCTCCTTTGATATAATCCTTCATGTGCCATATTGATATCTTCTTTTCAATCTGTCTCTAGGATGGTTATGACTCATTCTCCTAGTGAGGAGCACGGGGAGACGGAGAGGTCTGCTACCTCTGGCGGACAGGCTCCGGTCACTTTCCCTGCAGATGGAACTTCAGTAGGGGCCCTCAGGGGTACTCCTCCAGCGCTCTCGATGACCGTCCCTGGGGCCATTGTGGGTGCTCTTCCCGCAGTGCCGGAGGCTACGACGGGAGCTGTCGGGGGCGTTCTTCCTCCTCAGCAGGGGACTCCTCCGGTGGTGATGGGAGCTATTCCTCCGTTGCCTTCTCTGCCCATAGACATGGGACAGATGCTCGCATTCTTTCAGCAGGTGCTGGAGTCCCAGCGGGCCCAGCACGAGACACAGTTGAGGCAGACAGAGGCCATACGCCAGGGCATGGAGGATGCACACAGGTTGGCTCTGGCGGCGGTGGAGCGTGGGGCTCCACAGAGGGAGGTGCAGCAGCAGCAGAAGATCGAGGATATCCAGGCTTTCAAGAAGTTGGGTCCGAGGGATTTCAAGGGGACCGAGGGTATTATATATGCTGATGACTGGCTCGATGATATCGAGCGTCAGATGAGGGCCTCCCGCCTGGCAGACGACCTGAAGGTCGAGGCGGTTGGCTTGCAGTTGTTAGATGTTGCCCGGACATGGTTCCGGAATGAGCCGACTCTTGCAGGAGAGGGCCACACTTGGGCTGAGTTTCGAGCCCTGTTCAGAGAGAAGTTCTTTTCCTCAACATACAAGATCGGCCTAGTGCGGCAGTTTTAGAACCTGCAGCAGGGCGGTATGACTGTGGAGGAGTATGCGGCGGAGTTCGGCCGGCTGAGCCGATACGTCGAGTACATGGTGAGCGACCCGGTGATCCGAACAGAGCGCTTTCGGGAGGAATTGACATGGGATATCAAGATCCTGATCCCTTTCTTCTATGCGACATATGCAGAGGTTTATGCGGAGGCTCAGAAGGTGGAGAGGGAGTGGGGCTTGAAGCCGAAGAGGGATCGTGATTTATTTTCGGGGGCCAGTAGCAACACGGAGGCTGCTAAGCGCCCTCAGCTTCAGCATCAGTCATTCCAGCATCATCAGCAGCAGGTGCAGGCCAGAGCACCTGTCCAGAGGGTTCAGCAGCGTCCGAGGTAGGATGATCCACCGTGCCACTTCTGCAAGAAGCTCGGTCACCTCTTTGAGTTCTGCAGGAGGAGGCTGGGGCTGTGTCTCTTTTGCGGTGCCGCTGGGCATCAGATGAGGGAGTGTCCCAAGAACTCCCGTGCCACTGGAGCAGCTCAGAGGGCACCTGTTCAGAGGGCACCAGCTAGTGTGCCGGTAGTTCAGCAGCGGGGTCCACTTCCGACCCAGCAGCAGCAGTTTGTTCAGCACCGCCAGCAGAGGGGTGGTCAGGGTAGAGCCTTTGCTCTTGCAGCCGAGGAGATGGAGCCTATTACGGATGTTGTCGCAGGTTCTATTCTGCTCGATTCTTTTCCAGCTTTGGCCTTATTTGATTCTGGTGCTACGCACAGCTTTGTGTCTGTTTCTTTTGCTCTTAGGCACAATATCATTGCTGAGTATCTTGGTAGGACTTGCAAGATTATGACTGGAAATGGCATTATCCTAGTTAATAATGTTTGCAAGGGGCGGAGAGTTTCTTTGAGAGGCCGAAAGCTGAGTGCGTGTTTGCTCGTAATGCTACTTCTGAGTTACGATGTGGTACTCGGTATGGACTGGTTGAGCATGCACCATGCTAGCATCGACTGCAGAGGGGGCAGGATTCTGTTTAGGCCGCCGGGAGAGCCAGAGTATGAGTTCACCAGGGGTGCAATGGAGCAGGGAGATAGATTCTACGGAGCGTTGTTGGCGGGGCCGGTGTTGCCATATCCACTTATTGCTGAGTTCTTGGATGTCTTTCCCGAGGAGCTGCCCGGGATGCCGCCAGATCGTGATGTTGAGTTTTCTATAGACCTAGTGCCGGGCGCTGAGCCTATCTCCCAGCACGTCTATAGAATCAACAACAGTGAGTTAGCGGAGCTGAAGAGACAGGTCGACGAGCTGGAGGACAAGGGCTTTATTCGATCTAGTTCTTCACCTTGGGGCACGCCAGTTCTTTTCGTCCCCAAGAAGGATGGTACGGTACGTCTGTGCATTGATTACAGGGCGCTCAACAACCTTATCATCAAGAACAAGTATCCTTTGCCAAGGATTGATGACTTGTTCGACCAGTTGAGCAGGGCGAGGGTGTTCTCGAAGATTGACTTGCGTACCGGGTACCATCAGCTGAAGGTGAAGCGGGATGACATTTCGAAGACTGCATTTTGGACTCGCTATGGCCAGTATGAGTATACCGTCATGCCGTTTGGGTTGACCAACGCCCCGACGGTATTCATGAACTTGATGAACAAGGTATTTCATCAGTACCTTGACAAGTTCGTGGTGGTCTTCATTGATGACATTCTCATCTATTCAAAGACACCAGAGGAGCACGAGGAGCACCTGAGGATTGTGTTGGACACTCTCAGGAGGGAGCAGCTGTATGGGAAGCTGACCAAGTACGAGTTCTTCTTGGATCGCGTGGAGTTCCTAGGCCATGTTGTCTCTGGCGAGGGGATTTCAGTGGATCCGAAGAAGATTTCTGCAGTGGAGTCCTGGTCTACGCCGAGCTCAGTAGCAGAGGTTCGGAGTTTTCTGGGTCTGGCAGGTTACTATCGGAGGTTCGTACAGGACTTTTCCAGGATTGCCCAGCCGATGACCCGTCTTACCAGGAATGACGAGGAGTTTGTTTGGTCCGAGGAGTGCCAGGCCGCCTTCGAGGAGCTGAAGGCGAGGTTAACTACAGCTCCTATCTTGACGCTGCCATCTGGATCTGGTGGTTATACGATCTACAGTGATGCTTCAGGACGGGGTTGGGTTGTGTGCTTCAGCAGCACGGGAAGGTGATTGCCTATACATCTAGGCAGTTACGTCCTCATGAGAGGAATTACCCTACCCACGATCTGGAGCTGGCAGCGGTCATCTTTGCTTTGAAGCTGTGGAAACACTATCTGTACGGAGAGCGAGTTGAGATCTATACTGATCACAAGAGCTTGAAGTACGTGTTTATCCAGAAGGAGCTGAATATGAGGCAGAGGCGATGGTTAGAGCTGATGAAGGATTTTGATATATCCTTACAGTACCATCCGGGGAAGGCCAACATGGTCGCGGATGCTTTGAACTGGTATCCCGTGGCCATGTGTTTGACGATGGATCGTCACCTTCTAGCAGATCTGGAGAGTTTGGGCATAGAGGTGATAGTTCCAGGGTTCGAGGCGCAGATGTGGGGTCTCCAGGTGCAGTCAGAGCTGATGGACAGAGTCAGGGCAGCTCAGTTTGAGGATGAGGCTCTGAGGGTCATCAGGGAGCAGGTCCAGGCAGGACTGTTGGATGAGTTCTCTCTAGCAGGGGATGGGTCGTTGAGGCATGGTACCAGATTGTGCGTGCCGAGCGGAGGACTTCGAAAGGAGGTTCTTCAGAAGGCACACCGTTCTCAGTACTCTATGCATCCCGGAGCCAACAAGATGTATAGAGACTTGAGACAACATATTTGGTGGTATGGCATGAAATGCGAGAGGTGGCTCAGTTCGTTTCGAGATGCTTGGTGTGCCAGCAGGTGAAGGCCGGGAGACAGAGACCCGGTGGATTGCTCCAGCCACTACCCATTCCTGAGTGGAAGTGGGAGCATATCACTATGGACTTTGTATCTGGGCTTCCGTGCTCTCCAGGAGGAAAGGATGCGATTTGGGTCATTGTTGATCGATTGACCAAATCGGCCCACTTTTTGCCTTTCAAGGTGGGTTTGTCTACGGAGAGGTTGGCCGAGATGTACGTGCGGCAGATAGTCCGATTGCACGGGGTTCCAGTGAGTATAGTCTCGGATCAGGACAGCCAATTCACTTCCCACTTCTGGAGGAGTTTGCAACTTAGCTTGGGCACATCGCTCAAGTTCAGTACCGCATACCACCCCCAGACAGACGGGCAGTCGGAGAGGACGATTCAGACCCTCGAGGATATGCTGCGTACCTGTGTCTTAGACTTCGGGGGATCTTAGGAGGACCACCTTCACTTGGTAGAGTTTGCTTACAACAATAGCTACCAAGCCAGTATAGAGATATCACCTTTCGAGGCTCTATACGGACGGAGGTGCCGTACTCCCTTGTCTTGGGATGATGTCGGCGAGAGGGTTTTACTTGGCCCTGAGATGGTAGTAGATACTGCAGAGAAGGCCAGGGTTATCAGAGATAGACTTCGGGTGGCGCAGGATAGGCAGCGGCATTGGGCCGATAGCCACCGGAGGCCATTGGAGTTTGAGGTATAATTTAGATTTTTCTAGTATTTGAGTCTGATTGTGATTGTTTTAGATCAAACTCTAAGTCTTGTATTTTGTTCTAGGTTGATGATCTTGTCTTTCTGCAGATTTCTCCGACGCGTGGCACGATTCATTTTGGTGGCGGCGGGAAGCTTAGTCCACGATACATCGGATCATTCCGTATCTTGGGCAGGGTCGGTACAGTGGCTTACCGACTGGAGTTATCGCCCGCACTAGAGGGAGTGCACAGCGTGTTCCACGTGTCACAGCTGAGACGGTATGTGGCAGATCCCAGTCACGTCTTAGACCACTCCGAGATCGAAGTGGGACCGACACTCAGCTATCCAGATAGGCCGGTTGAGATCTTGCACCGAAGAGAGAAGGTGCTCCGGAACAGGTCATTCCCTTGGTTCGCGTTGCATGGAGACACCACTCTCCAGGTGAGTCTACCTGGGAGAGGGAGGACGACATACGGGAGCGATTTCCCTATCTCTTAGAGCCTTGAGGTAAAATTCTTTCTTTTCCTTCCTTGTTTAATTCATGATTGCTGTGTTAGTTCTCATTCAATTTCGAGGACGAATTTTTTTAAGGAGGGTAGATTTGTCACCCCCAGTTTTCGAATTAGGGGTATTTTTGTCATTTTTCAAGTTTTATAATTTTTAGAAATTTTATTTGATTTTATATGACTTTTTGGGATTTATTTGATTTAGTTTGAATTTTACCCAATTCGGACTTAAGTTGGAGATCCGGGTAGCCTGAACACTAGTGGGACCCACATACTAGCTGGGCTTGGCCCACATACCATCCTAACTAGGCTAGAAACCATAAATCCTACTTTCATGGCTTAATTAGTCATTTTAGAGGCTTAATTAGTTAATTAGGGTTGAACCGAAATAAACCGAAACAAACCAAACCCGAACCTAA
The DNA here is from genome assembly GCA_029216955.1 of Iris pallida. Taxonomy (NCBI): domain Eukaryota; kingdom Viridiplantae; phylum Streptophyta; class Magnoliopsida; order Asparagales; family Iridaceae; genus Iris; species Iris pallida. Next base: position 1,411,122 of record JANAVB010025998.1, read on the forward strand.
GTCTAATGGGTTGGGGGCTTATTGGATCCCCAAACCAAACCCAATAAACCTCCCACCAAGGCCGGCCACAAGTAGGAGCACCCCCCTTTGCTTCTCCACAAAGCAAACTCTCTCTCTCTCAAATTTCATTTCTTCTTCCAAGCTTTTCTTCTCCAAAGGAAAATCCTTTAGGTAAGCCATTAAATTTCTATTTATTTCCTCTTTAGCATTTATGTCTTCACAATAAATGTAGAGAAGATGATTCTCTACACTTTGCCCCTAGAATTTGTAGGTTTTCCTAGAAATCTAGGTTAGCGATTTATTTGGGGGTTTTCTTAATTAAGAGTGGTATATATATATGTATATATATATATGTGTGTATGTATTATATATATGTATTTGTGTGTAGAGTATGAGAGAATGGTGGTGGTGGTGTATGAGTGAGAGTGGTGGTGAGAGTGTGTGTTTGTGTTTGTGTGAGTGTATTTGTGAGAGAGTGTGTGAGTGTGTTAGAGTGTGTGTGTCCATATATAAATATATCTATGTGTGTGTGTATGTATATATATATAGGCATGTGTGTGTGTATATATATATATATATATATATATATATATATATATATATATATATATATATATAGTGGAAGAAGTAGAGAAGAATTAGAGAAGAAGAAGAAGAGAACAGCAGGAGCAGCAGCAGATAGCACCGCAGTAGCAGTAGCTACTGCAGTAGCAGCAGCAGCAATAGGAGAGCAGCTGCAGCAGCAGCAAATGCAGGCAGTAGCAGCTGCAGCGGCTAGTAGCTTGAGCAGCCCCCCTTTAGCCTATTACAACCCCCCCTATATATATATATATATATATTTTTTTTTTCCCCTATATATATATATATATATATATATATATATATATATATATATATATATATATATATATATATATGTATATATATAGATATGTATATATATATATATAGATAGATATATATATAGAGGAGGAAATGATGAGAAGAGTAAGAAGAAGTTTAAAAGAAGTAGAATTGGAAGATTAGAAGGAAAGAAGAAATTAGGAGAAGAAGAGAAAATTAGAAGGAAAGAAGGAGAGAAATGAGATTAGGAAATAGGAAGAAGGATAATAAAAAGAAGGAGAGGAGAAGGATAAGTAGAGTAGGAAAATTAGAAGAAAAAGATTAAAAAGAAGAATTAGAATTAGGAGAAGGAGAGAATTAGAAGAATAGGATTTAGAAGAGTTGAGTTAGAGGGCGAAATCGAGCTCCGAGTGTCGGAACGCGATGAAACTTGGAGGAGACCTAGAATACGTGAATTAGACTTTGCAGGTAGGCTCCCGAGTTGAAATCGGGGTTGTAGGGCGACGGTATCGTACCGTACCATTGCGTATCTTGATTTATTCAAGATATCGGCAATAGGCCGTAAGGTGGACTAGACGTCCACTCTACCTAGGTATTTTGGTAGATAATGAACGTATAGGCTAGTATCATACTACCCTAGGGAGCTCGGGTCGAAATACCAAGCGTAGGTAGGCTAACTTGGTATTCACCTAGACTAGAATTTTACCTTTTTAAAGGGTAAATTAGGATATTGGCCTACGGCAAGATACGGGTTTCGAAGTCCAAGATGGACTTGGATATGGGTTGTAAGGGTTGGTAATAATTAGAAATAGTCGCCTAGACCTAGTCCTGACCTCGGTTGACCATGGTTGATTTTTTAGACCAAAAGTCAACTATGGGTCAACACTTTACCCAATTTAGTCCCAAATTTCATTAAACTTGGACAGTTGACCAAAAGTCAACTGTTAGTCACCAATGACCTAGGATTGACCTAGGGTTGACCTAAAGTTGACCAGGGTTGACCCGTTGACCAAAAGTCAACTGAAAGTCAACTTTCGACCTAGTTTGATTCGGATTGACTTCCAATGTTCTCCTATGACCAAGGTTGACCTAACTAGGCTTGTCTTGACCTAGAATGACTTAATAGGATTTAATTTGATTTAACTTTACTTCTTAAACATGGTATTGATACGTCTTGTTCTCTATAGGTCCTCGAGATACTGCAGTCGATCCGGTTGACATATTTTATCATCTTACATGCGAGTACATTCTCTGATAACTTATTCCCAATTTATGATAACTGTTACGATTCATGTACTTAGTATAGATATGCTTATTCCTGACACATGGTTCTCATGGATTGATATTTCTGAATCCCGTCGAGAGATGTTTCTCCTTCTTAGGTTGGGATGTATTGTGCAAGCTCCCTTGTAGCGCTTGCTCAATATATGGTCACTGATTCTAGAGAAGGTTCGCTACCTTCTCATTAGAATCCCGTGCAGTGACGTGTCCTATTTGGATCCATTCTACCAGTTGGGGTAGGGGGAGTAGTAGCGTATGCATGTGATCATATTCCCTTGCATTCTTGAACAGTGTGAGTCATATACCGTACTTATGACTTGCCAGGCCAGTTCTCGACAGGTACCCAAGCCGATCATAAGTTGAAACTGCTACTCACACACATTGAATATATGGCTTACCTTGATTGTGTACATACCATGATTCAGTTCTACCTTCTTGTTCTAGCTCTAGCTCTACAGCTTACCATGCCATGATACATATATGTACACTCCATGATTCATTGTATATGCTCTATTTATAGTCTTATTGCTTTTATTCTATCTTGAAATCTGTTATGAGATATATGTACTCGTTCCATCCTGACTGGATATGTTGACAAAATATTACAGATGCTGATGAGGGGGATTGCAGTACCTACTACGGTCCGGATGACGTAGTGGGCTTAGACTTGGTCCAGCAGGACTTAGCTCCGCCTGACGAGACTTTACCTATTGCTTAGTTAGAGTAGGCCTTTTGTACTGGACCTTGTCTCCAGTTACTTTTGAGACTGTATTACATTTGGATTGTATTAGAGACTTGGACTTGTATATTATTTGTGTTTGGACTTGACAGGTTATATTTTATCGTCTTGTTGTCTTTATCTTTCAGTCTTTACTTTATCATCTTAGAGTTGTGATTGAGCACTCATATATATATTCATTGCTTGTCCTCCGTTCGGAGTTGACCATATTTTTGACAGGTTTTTGATATATATATAAACTGTTGTTAGAGTAGAAAACCTACAGCGTTCCACGCCGTTTTTACGGTGAGGGCTGGGCGTCATCACGTACACGTGCCCTTATAACGGGTGCGGGTCGTGACAAGTTGCGCCAGAAGTTAGATGACGAGAAGATGCCCCTCGTCGACAAGTTTATCGTTGGAGGGATAGTCTCAAAACTTCCTGCTGGTTGGAGCAACTTCTATGCTAGAATGCATCTGAAGAAGTTGGACATTAGCTTGGAAGATCTTCTACAAGAGATCTACGTTGAGGACGAAATGTGATCTCAACAGAAGATGGACTCTCTGTCCAACCAACTGGCTAAGGCCAACTTGGTGCAGACAAGAGAGTTCAAGGGAAAGCAGGTGGCTTCTTATCACAAGAAGAAGGACTCCACTAATCTGAAAATGAAGGGTCCTTCGTTCAAACAACAGAAGTCCAAGTCCCACGTGACTTGCTTCAACTGTGCCAAGAAGGGCCACTATAAGAGTGAATGCAAATCCAAGCCCAAACAAGCTGAGCAAGGTGAGCCTAGCAAGGTTTCCATGGTTTCTAACATTGTTGCTATGATTGCTCAGGTCACAACTGTGGGGGCTGACTCTGACTGGTGGATAGACACTGGTACAACCTGCCATGTCTGCTTTGGCAAGGAATGGTTCGTCACATACCAGCCAACTTCTGAGAAAGTTATCATGGCGAACGAAGCCCAAGCTGAAGTTCTGGGGATCGGAACTGTGGAGCTGAAACTCACATCCGGAAACACTCTGACGCTTCAAGGTGTGAAGCACGTTCCGATGATTGTAAAGAACTTGATCTCTGGAAGCCTTCTTAGAAATGCAGGCTTGAGGATAGACATCAATGCTGGCCAGATGGTGATGTCCAAGAAGGGAACATACTTCGGAAAAGCTTTTCAAACCGAAGGGATATTCAAAATTCAGCTTGTAAACCAGTCAAATGTAATCAATGCAATCGCTCGTTCTGATTATTCTCTTGAGTTGTGGCATAATAGGCTAGGATATGTTCACTGTGAAAGAATTAACAAAATGTCCATAGGACTTATCTCCAAATATAGGGATAAGGTAGAGAAGTGTGAAGTATGTGCTCAGACAAAGATCATAATGAAACCCTTTCATCGGGTCAATCGAAGCACAGATCTTCTGGAGTTGGTGCACTCTGATATCTGTGACTTCAAGCAATTCTCTACAAAAGTTGGGATAAAGTATTTCATAACCTTCATCGATGACTTCTCAAAGTACGCATTCGTCTACTTGCTCAAGTCTAAAGACGAAGCGTTCAAGAAGTTCAAGGAGTTCAGGGCCGAGGCTGAAGGACAAACTGGACAACAACTCAAGAGGCTAAGAAGTGATCGAGGTGGAGAGTATCGGTCTCATGAATTCACATTGTTCTGCAAAGAACATGGAATCATAAACGAGACTACTGCTCCGTATTCTCCTCAATCTAACGAACAGAACGTTGACAGAAATGATGAACTCAATGCTGCTAACTGCGGATCTTCCTAAATGCTACTGGGGAGAAGCTGCATTGACGGCCATTTTTATTCTAAATAGAGTGTCGTATGCAACTTTGGACGTAACTCCTCATAAACTCTGGTTCAAAGTCAGACCTAACTTGAATGTCATTCGAGTGTGGGAGTGTCTGACCTATGTGAAGCTTCCAGATCTGAAGATTCAGAAGCTGGGGACAAGGACTACGAAGACGGTCTTCTTGGGGTATGCCGAGAAGAGTGATGCTCGGAGATTTCTTGATATTGAGTCAAATCATATCATCGAATCTCGCGATGCTGAATATTTTGAAAATAAGTTTGTAAGGCACAAGAACATTGTTCTAACGGACATTTCGAAGAATGATGAAGGTGCAAAGGTGATTGAGATCTTCAATAAGCCAGTTGTCTAAGATGAAGTTGTTACTGAGGAGACAACGATTGAACTAGAACTCGCTGAGCCGTCGTCGAAGCGAGCGAGGAGGCCGAACAACTTCAGAGATGATTTCATCACCTATCATGTGGAAGCAGATTCGCTTACCTATAATGAGACGATGAAGACCAGAGATGCTATTTTCTGGAAGGAGGCGATAGACAATGAAATTGAATCAATCACCTCCAATAACACTTGGGTGTTGGTTGATCTACCTGAAGGGGCAAAACCTATCGGATGCAAGTGGATCTTCAAGAAGAAGATGAAAGCTGATGGAACCATTGACAAGTTCAAGGCCAGGCTAGTGGCAAAGGAGTTTTCTCAGAAGCAGGGGATCGACTACTTTGACACGTATACTCCAGTAGCCCGGATGACCACCATCAGAATGTTGATTGCTCTCGCAGCGATGCATAAGATGGTGATACATCAGATGGATGCGAAAACGGCATTCCTGAATGGCGAGCTGACCGAAGAGATCTACATGCAACAACCAAAATGGTTTGTCGTCGAAGGTCTTGAAGATAAAATTTGCAAGTTGGTAAAATCTCTGTACATGTGGCATAAAAAGTTTGACAAAGTCATAAGGTCAAATGGCTACAGGGTCAGTGAAACAGACAAGTACGTCTATACGAAGTTTGCTGACGAAAGAGGAGTCATCGTTTGTCTATACGTGGACGACATGCTAATCCTAGGTACGGATATATGCTGTGTCACAGAGACAAAGAAGTTCCTCTCGACGAAGTTCAGTATGAAGGACTTTGGGGATGCTGATATTATCTTGGGACTCAAGATCATCCGGACAGACACTGGATTAGCGCTGTCACAATCTCATTACATTGAAAAGATGCTCACTCGATACGGGTATCATGATCTTCCTTTAATTGATACGTCGTACCGGGGTGATCAGAAGCTGGAGCCAAACTCGAAGGAAAGCGTCAGGCAGTTAGAGTATGCTAGCGTCATCGGGAGTTTGTTGTCTGCTACTACTGCCATTAGGCCTGACATAGCTTTTGCTGTGGAAATGCTGAGTCGATTCACTAGCAATCCAGGCATTGAGCACTGGAAAGCTGTGAAATTGGTTATGAGATATCTCAAGAAGACTCAGACATATGCACTGCACTACAGCGAAGATCCATCGGTAGTGGAAGGCTTCAGTGATGTCAGCTGGTGCTCAGAAGTGGAGAGCGAGAGGTCCACAGGTGGATACATTTTCACAATGGATGGAGCTGCTATATCATGGAAATCGAAGAAACAGACTATGCTCTCGCGGTCATCCATGGAATCTGAGTTCTTTGTACTTGATACCGCATCGGAGGAAGCAGAATGGCTTTGGAAGCTCATGTATGATCTTCCAGTGGTTGGGACACAAATACCGACGATACCGATATACTGTGACAACCAGGCGACTGCGGCGGTGGCATCAAATGACCTCTTCAACGGAAAGAAGAGGACCGTGCGGTTGAAGCACAGGGCAGTACACGATCTCATCAAGAGGGGTGTTATTGCAGTGATTGATGTTCGGAGTCAGGAGAACCTGGCGGATCCGTTCACTAAGGGCCTCAAGCGCCAGTTGGTTGATGACACAGCTTATAAAATGGGCTTGAAGGCATTCTGATATTGTGTTATTACATTCCTACCATAAAGTTTTATACTATTAGTTCAAAGAGAAATCTACTAGGCATCTAGCTTTTGGTTCAAGGGAGGACTATTAACCGGAAGAATATCAGGAACGGTGGGCACCTGTCCTCTGTGGCAAGGAGAGGTTACGGAGTATAACTCCATGTTATAGTGGGGTGACTCCACCATGAGGTTCCCGGTTTGGGATAAGCCTCGGCTTTGTGAGCCAAGTCACAGCGGAGTAGCACCGCAAATAGGCAGGTAGCCTAATGCTGTATGATAATCGTAATAAAGAGAGGTAGATAGTACTACAAAGAGGACGATGTCCTCATGTTACAGTGGCATGACACCACAAAGAGGTACCAGGTAGGGTAAAGCCTTGGCTTCGTGAGCCATGTTATAGTGGCGTAACACCGTACGGAAGCGCAAGGCTTCATGCTGGGTAGTGTGGCACTACAAAGAGGCTTGTGACCTCATGCTACAGTAGTATGACACTACGATGAGGTACCCAGGTGGGGTAAAGCCTCGGCTTTAAGCTATGTCATAGCGGCGTAGCACCGCAAAGAAGCGCAATGCTTCATGCCATGACTCTTTATAAAAAAACTCACCTATAGTGTATGGACAGAGATATCAGGCCATCTCTTGAGGGTAAACTTGTAGACGCCCAAAAATTATACACTGAAATCAGGCTGGCACAAGGCCTTTAATGTGCAGCTAGAAGCACAGTTGATATCATTATGTGAGTAGAAAGAATTGTAGTTATGGTACAGAATTCAAGGCTTAGTCCATTCTTGTATCATGCTGTTATTTAACCTATGTGGGAAGATTCAAGTTTTAGCGACATCTCTCCTAATGCATGATGGGCAGTCACTGTGGAGAACGCTCAACCCATATATTGAGATATGTAGGGGATTGTTGGTGTTTTTGCCTTTGGACTAGAAAAGATAGTCCCACATCGGCTACACCAAATGGTGAGTATCTCAATATAATGCATTGCTTGTGTTGAGGTGTGCACATGAGGTGTGGTAGGGCACAAGTGTGTGCCATGTGGGAGTATTTTCCTAGAAGAAAAAAGGATTAATTCCAACAAGGATGTAAGTTGATTTTTGTTGTGCGGACTCAGACTTGGACACGGACTCCAGGATGTCTCGTGCATGCACGGAAGTGTTCGGGGGGTAGGCATGGACTGGCACACTTCTATGCTGATTGTGGGACGATCTAAAATATCAAACTCTATTTCTGAGTATTGGTATTTTAGTCCCACATCGGATAGGAGAAGAGGTGAAGTCTCACTCCACTCTATAAATAGAGCCCCTTGGCCTCCTTTGAAAGATGCACCAAGAAGAGAGTTAAGGGAGTCTGTAAAGTCCAGGAAGTCCGTTCAAGTCTCAAATATTGACTTACGAGCGTTCCAGAAGTTCTTCGTGAACTTGCTGGTTCCTGGAAGCAGATCGTGTTAGGACGAATCTTGCTTTGAGCAACGGTGATCTTAATCACCCAGTAAGAACCTTTCCTCTTCTTTTTTCTTCTTCTTCATCTGAGTTGTAACTCAGTTCTGTCCGTCTGCAACTGCGATTGTAAGGAAGAACGTGAGATTTATTTTCTGAACTCAGTTCTGTCCGTCAGCAACTGCGATTGCGAGGAAGAACGTGAGATTTACTTTCTGATTATTGTAGCTTTTGTAATCAGATTCATATTATAGTGTTCCTTTTGGATCTCGAGAATTATCAGAAGGTAAATGTTTGTTGAACCTCTGATCTCGACATCGAGTCTACCATCTTTGGTCAAGCCCCGATACTAACAAAAAAAAACCTTATCTATCGCAGGTAAACCAATTGTCAATGGTGACTTCTATTTCATTTAATTCCAAAAATTATTAAGAAACAACACATAAAATACTTAAAATTATGTTTAAATATATAAAATATTTTTTGTTTCTAAAATTTTAATAATGTATTGATAATTATTTGTTTTTCGATACCAAAAAATTTGATAGATCGATCTGAATCCGTCGATGATGCCAATCCCCATTCTCATAGGAAGGGTTCCACACCGATACTGCGAGAAAACTGAATGGACTGCCAGAAAACTGGACAGTCCTAAGTCACAGCATGTGAAACAAAGGACTGCCCATTTTTCTGGCAGTCCTTACTTTATGTAGGACTGTCCAATTTTTTGACAGTCCTACAAACTGAATGGACTGGCAGAAAAATTGGTAGTCCTTTGTTTCACATGCTGTGACTTAGGACTGCCCAGTTTTCTGGTAGTCCATTCAGTTTGTAGGACTGCCAGAAAAATAGACAGTCCTAAGTTTCACATGCTGTGACTTAGAACTGCCCAGTTTTCTGGCAGTCCATTCACTTTGTAGGACTGTCGAAAAATTGGGCAGTCCTTGTCGACGCAGAGTTTTCTCGTCGTTCATACTTGGGTTTAATTTAAATGGGTAATTTTTCACTCCTAATGTAGTTTAATTTATTCAAATGGGCTACAAAGAATTGAAATAAATAATATAATTGATGCTTGAATTTTTTTAAATTAATTTCTAAGGTTTTGGAAATAAATTGAGAAAGAATTTGGGTGCTTGAATTAATTTCTTCAAAAGAGGAGGATGGTGGAGGAGAAGTGGAAGATGTTGGAGATTTAGGAGTTGTGGATGAGAAGAGGAAGATGTTGGAGATTGAGGAGAGGTGGAGGAGAAGAGGAAGAAGAAGAAGAAGAGAGGGGTGAGGGTTTTGGAAGAGAGAGAATAGATTTTGCAAATGAAGTGGAAAAAATGGGTTTGGGGGGGAAGGAATTTGGGATAGTCATGGATAAAAAATTTGAGCTAGCCTAGTAAAAACTACAAAATTTTAGGCTAGCCACAATCCGGGCTAGCCATGATCAAAATATGATGTGCCCATATAAATTGCTAATATTTATTAATAGATTTTGGATGGTCAAGACGGGATCAAACGTAATCTCGGAACGCAAATCCTAAGCTAAACATCTTTAGAACCCAAAACTAATTTTCGAATGTTTATGGAACCCAAAGTCTAATTAACCCTAATAAAATTGATTCATATGACTTTAGAATTTTCAAAAAGGAAACATAAATTTTCATATACAGTAAAGAAGTTTAACTCAATTACAAAAAAGAGAAGTTTAGAAAAATTACAGATTGGGTAGCAAAACGACAATAGGGTTGGCGCGCTGCGGGGGAAGCGGTGAGGCAGGGAGAGCACGCCGTCGGACTTGGCGCGTGAAGGCATACGCGCCATCAGAGTTGACGTGTAGTTACGAGTGGCAGGACCCAGCGGGTGACGCGCTATCAATGCTGGCGCACGTGGATGCTTGGGAGGGGACGCGCCATCAATGCTGGCGTGCGAGATGCTTGGGAGGCCCAGATGATTGTATTCGGGGTAGTCCTGTCATTTTTTCTCCAACAGCACTGCGCTGCTCCTGCTGTTATAACCGCGGCAGACACTGCAACATTTCCAAGGCTAAGGCTAGTGTTCATAAAGCAACCAAAGCAATTCACTCCCCTGCAAAAATAAAAATCACTCCTTTCCTCCATCATCATCATCAACAGCAGCAGCAACCCAAAAAAAATTTGTTCTTTCCTCCGTCATCATCAGCAGCAGATGGATCTCGAGTTGTAGAGAACTGAACCAGTAACCACCACCACACGATCATCAATGCGTTGCCAAATTGATGAGACAGAAGCCGCCGGCGCCTCCAGAGTCTCCGTTAGCTCGAATAGCAGTCGACGAGTGAACCCGCTCGAGGCACCGACGACCGTCGAGCGGCTCCTCTCCAACGGGGACCTTTACATCGGCTCCTTCTCACTACCAAAATATATTGCTTTAGCGACGGCCAGATCCGTCGCCCATCTGTCGCTAATCCGTATTATCGACGGATCACTGACGGATATTGGTCAAAAGAATCCGTCGGCAATCAGCTCATCGCTAATAAAGATCCGTCGTTAAGTAGTCGTCAAGCGACGGAATAGCAACGGCTTTCCGTCATCACTATTCGTTGCATTAGCGACGACTTGTCGACGGTCTTTCGCCGAATTCAAGTATTAAATATTGAATCATAAAGACACTTAGTGACGGATAGTCCGTCGGTAAACCGTCGGCACAGTGTATCAGAGGGTATCGTTCCGTCACTATTCCGTCGAACACCGTCGCTAACTAAGGACGGATTCGCGACGGATTAGTGGCGGATAATCCGTCGACCGGCCTCTGGAAATGCTTGACATTTCCAGAACCCAGTCGACGGATTCTTCGTCGCGAATTCATCGACCATAGTGACGAATTAGTGGCGGATAATCCGTCGACCGGGTTCTGGAAATGCTTGACATTTCCAGAATCATGGCGACGGATTCTCCATCGCGAATCCGTCGATCATGGCGACGGATCCCTGACAGAATATCCGTCGCTAACCTTATGTACACCTTCATACCACCAGAACCTTGCCGACGGATGCTCCGTCGGAAAGTCGTCGCTATGCAAGATATTCCGTCGGTTGGCCGTCGACCATCCGTCGCTAACTGGAAATATTTCCAATTCTCCAGTTAGCGACGGATATTCCGTCGACATTTAGTCAAAAACTGATGTTATCCGTCGCTAACCCGTCACTAGTCCGTCGCTAAATAAGATATTTTTTTAAAAAATTACAGAGCTTTTCCTGTTCACACAACATCCGAACATCGGACCAATATATAATCACAATATACAATCACTGAGACCAATATATAATCCATTATAAATCACATACAAATATAATACACACCAATTATCCAAGAATCATATAGACCAATATATAATCACAAATATGTATAACCCAAACCAATATAAAATAGACACCAATTATCCTGAAATCATAAACTAATATCCGTCGTTATAATCCAAAATTTCCACAAATATTCCAAATTTAAAAACTATTCTTATACAATACTTCAAGGAGCAGGAGGAGTTTGATTGTCCGGTGGTGGTAATCCCTCCTGCGACCGATGATAATACTGCTCCACTATGTACGACGGCAATCCATCGAAGACACTGCCCGAAAGTCGGCGTAGCTGCTCTGGCGACATGAGATCAAGGAGTGCCATCACAGTCGAAGACGGTACCAGAGGGACAGCAGGGTTGAAAGAAAGATGATCGACGGAAGAAGGACCGGCACTAGCAGTCGACGGACCGGCACCAGCAGCCGACGGACCAACACCAGTAGCAGACGGACCGACACCAGCAGCAGACAGACCGACAGCAGCAGACGGAGGCAGAAAGTACGTGGCAATTTGCTCCCGCAAGGACGACACCGTCTCGTGCAGCTGCGTAAGCTGCGACCTCACATCATCGTCTGCCGGGGTCGCGGGAGGAGGCGGTATCGGTGGAAATCTTTGAGTCGCCATGTGCAACGGCCCTAGGGAGCCGACTCCGTACAGGCGCCCTTTTTTAAAGACGCCGATGGTATCTACGAACAAGTCATTGCGAGCGACCATAGAAGAGGGTGTCCGGACGGGCGTCGTTTCACCGACATCCTCGACAGCAGTTAACTGAGCCCGACTAAGGGCCTCACGATACGCAGCCTATCAAATGAATGTGTTTATACTATAAGATTTACCTAAGTTGTAATCTAAATCCTATGTTTCACTAAGTTAAGTGTGAATCCTAAGTTTACCTAAGTTATAGTCTGAATACTTTTAATTCTAACATAAATCTCATAAACATAAGTACTTACATCAGTCTCCTTCGCACTCTAGTCGACGAAGCTCCCGTCCTTCTGTCTCTTGTGCGTATGCTGGAACACATCGTGCATGGTGACCGATTCTGGCACCCTTTCCTCCTTCACCGCCCGTTTGGTCTACATACGAAATTTTCGTAGAATTTAATTAACTTCGTATATTAATAATACCTAATTCGATAGTGAAATGAATTTGCGGTATCTCACCGGATCTGCAAGCGCCACTGCGTAGGGCCTTGATCCCCCCGTATGAAGTCCCGCGGCCCGTCGGTTCGTCTTCGCCTTCTCCGATTTCTCCTTGTACGCAGGAGTATCCACCATATCTAAGAGCTCCTCATAATAGTCCTGCCGGATCCAATTCGGCCTCGTCTGCCCCATTTTCAGGTCATGAATCATACCCCGTATCTTCTTCGAGGCAGCGCTTCTGTAGGTCCTGCGGATCGCGTCCTCGCGATGGGGGGGGCCACCAGAACGTCGTCTAACATACAAATTCAATTATCACGTAATTTAAAAAATGGTTGATTAAAGAGTAACTAATAATTAACTAGAAGATATAGATATATACCCTCAACTCATCGAGCCAGACGTACTTCAAGTTTGGGGGCACCGACGAAAAGTTGAGGTAGGGACCATGGAAGTTAGCCCTGATAATTTCTCCAAGAGCCTTGGCAACATTAAACGGAAAGAATCTATAAAGAAGCAATGTCACGCCCCAGAACCAGAATACTGGAGAGCGGGGGCGAACATAGCCAGCTACGTATATTAAAGTGCAACCCACCTCGCTATACGGTCACGGCTGTCTAGATACATGAGGGTTTAACTACAATCCATCAGTCTCCTATGGTCAATAACAAGCCTAAATGTCTCAATCTCAAGCAAGCAAGTAAAGTTACAAGATGTAAGATCGCCAAATATACAATAGTAAGGCGTTCCAGATATTACATATTCAACTGATCATGAAGCTAGTCGTTACAACATACGAGGACTAGCAAGAGTTCAGTAATACATGATCAACCCTAGGATTTGTCAATCATGCTACATCCCGTAGGCAGACAGTAAATAAGGTATGCAATACGAGCTAACAGGTGCTCGCCGGCTAAACGCCTCAAAATAATAATTTTACAATAGAGTGGGAGAGCAAAAAAAAACCCACTCGTTGCCCTGGTTAGGCCTGGTGGTCACCATCGGGCTAGAAAGTTGGTAGATCCTCTGGAGCTGCTCCAAAATTTGGCCATACAAAACCAGCTGGGTCAGATCCCAGAAAGAGTAAGTGCCACAAAGGAGGCTTCACTTAAGAACTAAAACCAGCATATCAGAAACAAATATAAAAGTAAGCATGAAAGAGCCTGATAAAAAAAAATAACAACAGTCATATTAGGGTACGAGGGAACCATTCAAGTAGCCAGGTCACAACCCTTAAACCAAACAAGGACCGGGGTTGTAACCCTTCACCTGAATAGAACTCCGTCTCTAAATCTTGTTGGTAAAGTGAAACATGACGAGCATGACATGGGGTACAATAAGATAATAAACAAAAAGAGGACACAGAACTGTTCCGGGAGCCAAGTTATAACCCTTAAACCAAACAAGGACCGGGGTTGTAACCCTTCACCTGAACAGAACTTAGCCTCTGATCTTTATTGTTAAAAAGCGACAATCATGCGATCATGCTTGCAATATTCGAGCACTGAATCTACACCATACAATCGCTCACGGCCAATCAGTGACTACGGCTTTCTACATTAGCTAACTAGGGTTCTCACAAGCCTTAGTTACTAGCAATATGCAATGAGATGTTCCTCCAGCCACAAGTCCTGCAGCTAATCCAGGTTATCCAGACGACTTGGATTCATTAAGCAATGCCTCGTTCTTTCCCATATATCGGTGAATTTAGACATGTGCCCTACTCGTCGGCAGACTATAAGTCCAACAATGGTGGCCGAAATAATGTGATCGCCTGTAACTGGGGAAATCTCTCATGACTACTGAATTATTCTAGTTATTAGCCTTAGCCATTTACAGTAGGTACCCCTGACCGTGGTACTCAGGGATCCCTGTCCTAGACATGATGCAAAACATTACCGGTTCATTTTGTACAAACACAATCACCCACGGTGTCCAGGCCATTCAATCTTGTCAAGACATGCTAGCCGTCGCTACAGCATTCGAGATATATATCATGTCAAATTCACTGTCAAGAGTGCGCCACGACGGGCCACTATCATGTCATGTCATTTGTCAAAAGTGCACCACAACAGGTCACCATCGTATCATGCAACATATTTAAAATTAACATTTAACCTGGTATGAGCATATATGCAATAACTAAACATAAACAGGATGCAAGAGCTGTGGAGGAATCATGTGGCTCAGGAGACAGGGGCATAACTTCCACATACGAACTCCAAATGAGGTGCTCCAAAGATATTCGGAGAGGCAAGACAAAGATCTAAAACTTTCATGTTTTAAGTTTTTTGAAATTCTGGCTAAAAAATAGCTAAACTTGGCAAAAACAGTCATTATGTGCACTTTTTACGCCAAAAATTCAATTCTGCGTAAAATACGCAAAAAAGAAGGGTTCCAGCGTAAAAATTCACATTCTGGATACTATCCAGCGTAAAATACGCATAAACAGGGTTTTCTGCGTAAAATTTCACATTCTGGATACCATCCAGCGTAAAATACACATAAACAGGATTTCCTGCGTAAAATTTCACATTTGGGATACTATCCAGCGTAAAATACGCATAAACAGGGTTCCCTGCGTAAAATTTCACATTCTGGATACCATCTGTAGAAGCATGGAATTTCAGGACCAGAAATCCTATGCGCCTAACATCACATGCGCCAGGGAGCTCAGAGGAAGTACTTGGTACAACAAAGCAAAAATATAGACATTAAAAGAAGATTTTTTATTTCATACAAAAGTCTATTACATGTCTTAAAAAGAGCTGTACAAAGGAGGATATCTACAAAGAAAAAATCCTAAGTCTACAGCTAGGCGCAACAACCACCATGCGCTCTCAAACAGGCGCATACCACCATGCGCTCTCAAACAGGCGCATCTCGCCATACGCTTTCAGCCATGCGCATCTCTTCAGCAGCTCAGTTATGTGCATCCTCAGTTATGTACATCCCTTCAGCAGCTCAGTTATGTGCATCCCTTCAGCAGCTCAGTTATGTGCCACCCTTTAACGACCCAGACAGGCGCATCATGAAGTGTCAGCATATGCGCCATCAAATGCTTCGACTAATGAAGCATTTATTGAGCAGAACTAGGGTGGCAATCAACCCTCTAGCTGGAGGAAGAGCTCCCCAAACCAAGGAAGAGGAGAGCACCGCAAATCAACCTACGGCTAAAGGAGCAGCTTTCGACCCAACCAGAATGGGCAACACCCACTCTAGCAGGAGGAGGAGCTCTCCCAAAGCCCAAGGAAGATGATCGGGGCACCGCAATTCCGATCTGCGGCTCTTCCAGCATAACGGAGACGATGCTCCAGCATCCCGATCTTTGGATGCAACAGGCACCTTCTGCCTGCCTCAGAAGCCCTCGACTCTGACTTTTGGATGTAACAGTCACCTTCAAGTGCATCAATGAAGACAATGCGTCGCATCTTCACCCTCGGTAGCATCTCATCAACAGAATGTGCTCGGGCAAACAAGTTCATTTCGGGAGGACGTGAGAGAACGAGAAGCAAACCCTCTCCATGCCACTATTTATAGGCTGGGCAAATCAAACCCATGCGCCAAGTGGCTGGCTCTCCGAATCCCGTGCAATGAATTTGTATTAAACGGTGATGAACCTGACGCTTCAAATTCAGCCAAGTCAAGAACGGCTATTTAAAGCACTTGAAGAACGTAACAGTCGGGCCCATAAAGACATGTCATGCAAAGCGGATGCGCCGGCCAGACCGCGCATCGTGCTGACGCGCCCAGCTCCCATCAAAGGATGCTCCCCATGCGTCCCCATACACCTAGTGAAACGTCGATCGATGTGCCCACTCAACAACCCATCACCCGTCAAAGAATATTAAATGCTGAAGTCTGACAGAGTTGGCAGCACGACCCCCAAGGACTGAACATTTGACAGCTTTTTCAGAAAACGAAGCGTCGCCAATGTCAGCACATTATTACTCTCCTCCGGCGGTTACAAGCCACGTAGCCGCCCAACCAGTTCGCATGCGCCTATGCGGCCATGCGCCCAAATCTCTGTATGCGACTCAAAAGCCATGCGCCTCAGACTTTTCTCTGATCCCTAAAGACAGAAGTAAAGTCACTACTGAAGCCCCGCATGCGCCTCAAAAGCCATGCGCCCAGACTGGTTCGTGACTCCTAAAAGATTACGAGCCAAATTCTCCTCATACGCCCAATCCCAGGCGCATCCTATCAGATCACTCCCCACCAAATCCGAGATCTTCGAGCCATGGACCGACGATACGCGTCCTTTGACTTGATTCAACCTATGGAGGGGTGCTAATCACCCAAGATCTCAGCAACTGAAAGATCTTCTCCGTTGCTACGTGCCAGCTCTGCCGCAGCCCACGACAGCAATGAGAAGAGTTCAACCCCTTAATCAGGGCGCATCGCCTATGCGCCTCCATCAGCAACTACCACGTGGCGTCCCCATGTACAGGCGTATCCAACATGCGCGCATGAGCAGCCAGCCTGCAAAGCTATAAATAGAGGGATCATCTCCTTCCAACAGACGCACACAGACAGAGACGTCGTGCAATCATCAGCAACATATAGAGAGAGGCAGATACAGACACTCAACGTCTTCTTCCTTTCCGCAAGCTCCTGCACCTAGAGCAATCCTGATCTTCAAAGAACCGAGAGCCGTTGTCAGATCGTCAACGGAGTCAACGTATTACCACTCGCTCCATCGGCACAAGGGACCCAGATTAAACAAAAGTGTACTCCTAGGACTACGTCTAAGTCATACATTGTAACACTGTTCTGTTTGTATTAAAATTACATCAAAAGATTTTAATGGCAAATACCATCCAGCGTAAAATACGCATAAACAGGGTTCCCTGTATAAAATTTTACATTCTGGATACTATCCAGCGTAAAATACGCATAAACAGGGTTCCCTGCGGAAAATTTTACTCAGCCGACATAAAAAATTCAGAAAACTTGTTTTGGCCATAAAATTTTTATTTTAACTCGAAATGAGGTGAATCAAAAACCAAATTCATACGAAATTCCGTGCTCTTGCTCATGGAACTATTAGTTTTCGAAAATAACAAGTTTTAGTAGATCAAAACCAAGAAAAACTCTATGAACTTATGAAACCCCAAAGTTATAATGTAGATCTAGAAGAATCCATCCATAAAAATCAAAAACTCCAAGTTCTAAAGAGGCTTATAATCATGTAAAGAAGAGAATGGAACAATAAAACTTGAGATCCATCATGAAGCAAGTTGCACTTGCCTAGGGCTCTTGGGTGTAGGTGGAGAGGAGTAAATGAAGAAGAAGAGTTATTGAAGTGATAATGAGGAGAGAGAAGAGAGAGGGATTAATAAATGGTGAGGGTAGGGGTAGGTAGGGATTTGGTTCATAAATAAAACCAAGCCAAGCCAAACCGAACCGATAGAAAATGCCAAATAGACCAAGCAAAGAGTCATGCAATACGAGTCAAAATACGTACACGTATACCAATATACGTAATACGAACCACGGTCATTACAACTCTATCCACCTTAAAAGAATTTCGTCCTCAGAATTTAATTAAGAGGCTAGAGAGGCAAGGACAAGCTATATTCAAGCAATCTACCATGCAATCATTCATTTCAAGCAAGGAATTTAGAGCGTAAGGCATAAGAAAGATATTATACCTTACGAGTCAAATAGGTCGGGATATCGCGATCGGATATCATCCTCACGCTCCCATGTTGACTCACTCAAAAAGTGATGATCCCAAGCAACTCGGACTAACTTGATAGTCTTGTTCTTGAGTATCTTCTCTCTCCAGTCCAATATGGACACGGGCCTTTCCTCATACGAAAGGTTGGTACCAACAACCAATTCCGAATGATCCAGGATATGGCTCGGGTCTGGGATATACCATCGTAGTTGGGATACATGGAACACGTCATGCACCTCACTCAGAGACGGTAGAAGAGCGAGACGATAGAACACATCTTCTGCTCGCTCCAGGATATCGAACGGCCCTATATACCTAGGACTAAGCTTTTCCCGTACGCCGAAACGAATGACGCCACGGTTAGGCGAGATCCTAAGGAATACATGGTCGCCGACAGAAAATTCAAGGGAATGCCGATGAGAATCGGCCCAATGGCGTTGGCGATCTTGTGCAACGCGAAGATGATCTCTAACTCTCCTGACTACCTCAACTGTCTGAGTGATCATTTCTAGACCAAGCATCTGCCTCTCTCCAATATCGTCCCATGCTAGCGGGGATCTGCACTTTCTGCCATACAGTGCCTCGAACGGTGCCATCTGGATACTGGCTTGGAAACTATTGTTGTACGAGAACTCCACCAGGTGCAGGTGATCTTCCCACAAACCATCGAAGTCGAGCGTACAAGATCTCAATATATCCTCAAGAGTCTGGATCGTGCGTTCTGACTGACCATCTGTCTGCGGGTGATAAGCTGAGCTGAACTGGAGGTGAGTTCCCAAATTCTCTTGCAGACTACGCCAAAAGTGCGACGTGAATCTCGAATCTCTGTCCGTGGTGATACTGACCGGTACTCCGTAAAGTCTGACTATCTGCCTGAGGTACATCTCTGCTAGCTGAGCCGTCGACTGACCAACTCTGAATGGGAGAAAATGAGCCACCTTCGTGAGCCTGTCAACTATAACCCAAATAGTATCTCTACTGGTCGGGGATCGAGGTAATCCAGTCATGAAATCCATGGTTATATGCTCCCACTTCTATTCTGGAATCGACAAGGGCTGAAGAAGTCCAGCTGGCCTCTGATGTTCAGCCTTGACTTGTTGGCAAACCAAACACCGAGAGACAAACCGAGCTATCTCCCTCTTCATGCCATTCCACCAAAAGTGCTGACGGATATCTCGGTACATCTTCGTGCCACCGGGATGAATCGAATACTGAGAACTGTGAGCTTCGGTCATGACTTCCTGTCTGATATCTCTATTGGGTACACAAAGACGCTTACCATGTCAAAGTGTACCGTCTTCATGAAGGCATAATTCTGGTCTTCGCCCTGCTACACATTCTGTCCTAAGCCGCTGAAGCTTAGAATCTGATGACTGAGCTATCTTGATTCTCTCAACTATACTGGACTGAACTTGCATGCTGGCCATCAATGCCACACTGATAGGAAGGACAACTTCTATATCCATCTTCTGAAGATCTGCTAACAATTCTGTTTGTGCTGTCAGAAAATAGACTCCGGCTCTCCTGCTCAATGCATCCGCAACAATATTGGCTTTTCCAAGATGATACTGCATGTTGACATCATAATCCATAAGCAGCTCTAGCCATCTCTTCTGATGCATGTTAAGATCCTTCTGAGTGAACACATACTTCAGGCTCTTGTGATCGGTGAAAATCTCCACCCTATCTCCATACAAGTAGTGTCTCCAAAGCTTTAGTGCAAACACCACGGCTGCCAGCTCCAAGTCGTGGGTTGGGTAATTCCTCTCCTGATCACGAAGTTGTCGTGACGCATAAGCTATTACCTTCCCATGTTACATCAAAACACATCCTAAACCTCGGCCTGAAGCATCACAATACACTGAGAATCCTCCGGTCTCATCTGGAAGTGTGAGAATGGGTGCCGTCATCAAGCCTCGCTTCAACTTCTCAAAAGAATTCTGATATTCTGCTGTCCAAGCAAACCACACATCCTTGCGGGTCAACTGCGTCAGTGGTGCTGAAAACCGAGCAAAGTTCGAAACAAATCACCGATAGTAGCCGGCCAATCCAAGAAAACTGTAAACTTCTGCAACTGTGCTGGGCACTAGCCACGTTTCGATAGCCACGATCTTCTGGGGATCCACTTCTACTCCTCCTATGGTGATGATATAACCCAAGTACGAAATACGATCGAGCCAGAACTCGCATTTACTGAACTTTGCATACAACTGGTGCTCTCGGAGAATCTGGAGGACAACTCTGAGATGCTGCTCATGCTCCGCTTCACTCTTGCTGTAGACCAGGATGTCGTCTATGAACACAATCATGAACTGATCCAAATAAGGCATGAAGATGCGATTCATGAGGTCCATGAATACAGCCGGCACATTGGTTGCTCCAAATGGCATAATAAGGAACTCCCAATGCCCATATCTAGATCTGAATACCGCCTTCGGGATGTCCTGCTCTCTGACTCTGATCTGGTGGTATCCTGACCGCAAATCTATCTTCGAGAATACTGCTGCTCCTCTGAGTTGATCAAACAAGTCATCTATCCTTGGGAGAGGATATATGTTCTTGATTGTCACTGAGTTCAAGGTACGATAGTCAACACATAATCTGGACGTACCATCCTTCTTTTTCACAAGAAGCATCGGGGCTCCCCAAGGCGATCCACTAGCACGAATGAATCCCTTGGTCCTGAGTTCTTCAATCATTTTGTATAATATCTCCAATTCTGACGGCGCCATCCTGTAGACTCTCTCTGACACAGGTGCGATCCCGGGGATCAAGTCTATGGTGAACTCGATCTCTCGCTCTGGCGGCATTCCTGGAAGCTCTTCTGGAAAAATATCTGAAAACTCCTCGACGATCCGGGGTAACTGTACTGCTGCTACTGCCATCCGTAATACGGGAGGAGAAGGTTCAACTTCGCCTCGGGAAAAGAAAAACTCCGGCTCGCCTGGGATGCTAAAAAAACCCTGCCAATATGGCAATCTATTCTGGCATACTGGTCCCTCAACCAATCCATCCCTAAGACCACATCATAATCGACTATCGAGAATTCTATCAACCTAGCCAGAAACTCTCTACCGCTAACTACGATCCAACACGAGGAAAACACTCTATCTACTCCCACAAGACCATTACCAGTAAGTATATTGAGCCTTACTGATAATGACTCGGGCTCCAGTCTATCCGTGTTGTGAATCGTGCAAACATAAATGAATGCGATGCACCAGAGTCAAATAATACTGAAGCCGAAAAGATGTTGACGAGAATAGTACCTGCCACTACCTCACCTGGTGCCACTCCTTCTTCTCCCATGGTTAAATCCAACACTTGTCCTTGTCCTCTGGGTGCCGGCCCCCTCTGCTGGATTTCTCTCTGCCGATTCTGAACTTGTGCCTGGGCATACTGCTGAGGCCTTTGCTGCTGAAAAGCTTGGATCTGCGCCGGCAATAGCCTCGGGAATGAAAACTACTGCTGGATTGGTACTAGGGCTGGTCCTCTAACCGATGAACTGGTCATAGCTGGTGCGGAGTCAGTCCTGAACGGGCAGGACCCCACCTTATGGTCCGGCGCTCCACAAAGCAAACACAACCCTCGCGCCTTGCGATATTCTGAAACAACATGTCCAGGCTTCCCACAGTAAGAGCAGCCTATGGTGGAAGACTGCTTCTGCTTCTGCTGAGGATACGTCAGGGTTGAATGTTGAACCGACATAACTGAAGCTGTCCATCTCGGAGTTCCAATGGTCAAAGCCCTAGCTGCCGGGGCTGGGGCTGACGACTGGTTCATCTGGCCGTGAGATCGCTTTCGACCTTCGGTCCTGTCCACAATCCTCTGGGAGGTATACTCATGCCTCATAGCCGCCCTCAATACTGCATCAAAAGTCTGGTGCTCAAACTGCTCCACCGCCAGCAAAATCTCCAGGTGGAGTCCCTGTTGAAACTGCTGGGCTCTATCGAACTCGGTCGCTACCAAGGTGGGAGCAAACCGACTAAGCCTGGAAAACTCGGCCGCATATCCATCGACCGTCCTGCCCATCTACTTCAAATTAGTGAACCTCGTCTGTAGATCGTACCGAGCTACATCATCGAAGTACTTGGTCCGGAATCTCTCACGAAATACTGTCCAGGCAATAGGTGCCACTAATCCAACGGCCTGCGCCGTCCACCAGCTGCGGGCTAGATACAATAACTGCAGGCGCACTGCGGCCACCTTCTCATCCTCTGGGGTCTTCGCTGCCTCCAATATCACCTCTGTATCCTGAAGCCACGCATCAGCAGCGATAATATCTTCACTGCCATCGAAGAATGGAGGGTTCGGGCGCTTGAAACTGTTCGCTGCACTGTTCCCATGATGTCCACCTCTGCCCAGAGCATCTGTCACTGCCTGATGCAAGGCATCTCCTCGACGGTCATGCGATGCAAGCAACTCCCTGATAAGTCCAACCAAGGCTCCATCATCCTGTCTTGCAGGCTGGGCAGGCTGCACCGGGGGTTCTGGATCTCCGGAAGGCATGACCCGGGAATCTGCTCCTGAATGCTGGGCTTGATCCTCTTGTTGCTGCTGGTCCACGGGAGGTGCTCCGCCTTGCCGATCGGTAGGACCAGGAACAATACCGCTGAAGAAGATGACATAGGGAACAATAAGGAAGGACCAAGATAGATCAAAGATACAAGCATGTGATCAGATCAAGATTCCAGGGATTCAGAGGATACGAGCAGAGATCAAGGGCGAGTGCTGATTGAGACATCTATTCGGTAAACTCTCACATATCTTGATTTATAAGACCTGTATGGGCCACCACTTAAACTATGTCACGCCCCAGAACCAGAATACTGGAGAGCGGGGGCGAACATAGCCAGCTACGTATATTGAAGTGCAATCAACCTCGCTATACGGTCACGGCTGTCTAGATACATGAGGGTTTAACTACAATCCATCAGTCTTCTATGGTCAATAACAAGCCTAAATGTCTCAATCTCAAGCAAGCAAGTAAAGTTACAAGATGTAAGATCGCCAAATATACAATAGTAAGGCGTTCCAGACATTACATGTTCAGCTGATCATGAAGCTAGTCGTTACAACATACGAGGACTAGCAAGAGTTCAGTAATACATGATCAACCCTAGGATTTGTCAATCATGCTACAGTCCGTAGGCAGACAGTAAATAAGGTATGTAATACGAGCTAACATGTGCTCGCCGGCTAAACGCCTCAAAACAATAATTTTACAATAGAGTGGGAGAGCCAAAAAATAAACCCACTTGTTGCCCTAGTTACGCCTGGTGGTCACCATCGGGCTGGAAAGTCGGTAGATCCTTTGAAGCTGCTCCGAAATCTGACCATACAAAACCAGCTGGGTCAGATCCCAGAAAGAGCAAGTGCCACAAAGGAGGCTTCACTTAAGAACTAAAACCAGCATATCAGAAACAAATATTAAAAGTAAGTATGAAAGAGCCTGATAAAAAAATAACAACAGTCATATTAGAGTACGAGGGAACCATTCAAGTAGCCAGGTCACAACCCTTAAACCAAACAAGGACCGGGGTTGTAATCCTTCACCTGAATAGAACTCCGTCTCTAAATCTTGTTGGTAAAGTGAAACATGACGAGCATGACGTGGGGTACAATAAGACAATAAACGAAGAGAGGACACAGAACTGCTCCGGGAGCCAGGTTACAACCCTTAAACCAAACAAGGACCGAGGTTGTAACCCTTCACATGAACAGAACTTAGCCTCTGATCTTTATTGTTAAAAAGCGACAATCATGCGATCATGCTTGCAATATTCGAGCACTGAATCTACACCATACAATCGCTCACGGCCAATCAGTGACTACGACTTTCTACATTAGCTAACTAGGGTTATCACAAGCCTTAGTTACTAGCAATATGCAATAAGATGTTCCTCCAGCCACAAGCCATACAGCTAATCCAGGTTATCCAGGCGACTTGGATTCATTAAACAATGTCTCGTTCTTTCCCATATATTGGTAAATTTAGACATGTGTCCTACTCGTCGGCAGGCTACAAGTCCAACAATGGTGGCCGGGATAACGGGATCGCATGTAACTGGGGAAATCTCTCATGACTACTGAATTATTCTAGTTATTAGCCTTAGCCATTTACAGTAGGTACCCCTGACCGTGGTACTCAGGGATCCCTGTCCTAGACATGATGCAAAATATTACCGGTTCATTTTGTACAAACACAATCACCCACGGTGTCCAGACCATTCAATCTTGTCATGACATGCTAGTCGTCGCTACAACATTTGAGATATATATCATGTCAAATTCACTGTAAAGAGTGCGCCACGACGGGCCACTATCATGTCATGTCGTTTGTTAAAAGTGCACCACAACGGGTCACCATCGTGTCATAGAACATATTTAAAATTAACATTTAACCTGGTATGAGCATATATGCAATAACTAAACATAAACAGGGTACAAGAGCTGTGGAGGAATCATGTGGCTCAGGAGACAGGGACATAACTTCCACATACGAACTCCAAGTGAGGTGCTCCAAAGATATTCGGAGAGGCAAGACAAAGATCTAAAACTTTCATGTTTTAAGTTTTTTGAAATTCTGGCTAGAAAATTGCTAAACTTGGCAAAACAGTCATTATGTGCACTTTTTATGCCAAAAATTCAATTCTGTGTAAAATACGCAAAAGAGAAGGGTTCCAGCGTAACAGCCGACATGAAAAATTCAGAAAACTTATTTTGGCCATAAAAATTTCATTTTAACTCGAAATGAGGTGAATCAAAAACCAAATTCATACAAAATTCCGTGCTCTTGCTCATGGAACTATTAATTTTTGAAAATAACAAGTTTTAGTAGATCAAAACCAAGAAAAACTCCATGAACTTATGAAACTCCAAAGTTATAATATAGATCTAGAAGAATCCATCCATAAAAATCAAAAACTCCAAGTCCTAAAGAGGCTTATAATCATGTAAAGAAGAGAATAGAACAATAAAACTTGAGATCCATCATGAAGCAAGTCGCACTAGCCTAGGGCTCTTGGGTGTAGGTGGAGAGGAGTAAATGAAGAAGAAGAGTTATTGAAGTGATAATGAGGAGAGAGAAGAGAGTGGGATTAATAAATGGTGAGGATGGGGGTAGGTAGGGATTTGGTTCATAAATAAAACCAAACCAAGCCAAACCGAAACGATAGAAAATACCAAATAGACCAAGCAAGGAGTCATGCAATACGAGTCAAAATACGTACATGTATACCAATATACGTAATACGAACCACGATCATTACAAGCAACGACTGGATTATTAACTTGAATAAATGAAAGAAATTTAATAAATTATCTTAAATTTACTTACGAGGTCCCTGCGGGCCATAGCTCTCGTCGGAACTCGCCTCTCGGCCTCTCTGGTGCCGTCGGAGGATCCGTGGGTTCGCGCATGTACTCTCCAGTAACCGGATGGAACCGAGTATGGGGGTACTCCGGGGCCCACTGTGCAGTAGCTGGTGGATCCACTGGTGGGTCCGATGGCGGAACGGATCCGCTTGCAGATCTAAACTCATGCCTCGATGAAGTTGTCGATCGACGGTGGGATGCATCTGTGCCCAGGGTACTCTCCGGGTAGGATTTGCTGGATAGGGTCACATTCCGGAAAGATTTGTCATACTCTAATCTTTTATTATTATTATTAAGTATTATTATTAATGGATAGTAATTAGGAAAAAAATAAAAAATAAAATAAAATATTTCCATCTATGGCATGACACATGTCATGCCATGTGTCCCCATAGAAGAGTTTAGAAGGGGTATGTCTCCCCTTTGTATTAATTAAGGGGGGATACCTCACTCCTCATTTCCTCTTTTTTAATCTCATTCCCACACACACACATAACTATACATACACACACACATCAACTCACCACCACCCCTATTTCTAATTGTTGCTGCTGCTGCCGGCCGGAGCTCCGCCCGCCGCCGCCGCCCGCCAGCTGCCGGCCGCCGGACCACCACCACTCCGGCCACCCTCCCTCACTCCATCTTCCTCTTCCTCCTCTTCCTCCTTCACTTCCAAAACAAACCTAGGTGAGTTCTTCATCTTTCTTCTTCCCCAATCTTTATTCTCCAATTCAAATCTAGGTTAGGGTTGCTAACAAAACCCATCATTTGTTGGATCCAACTTAGGGATTTGTGGAAAAAAAAGTCTAGGTCATCTCCAACCCAAGGCAAGTCCTCTTTCTTCTTCCTCTATCCCTTTGAAATTTCCTTATTTTATTTCCTAACTAAAAGGAGCAAATATGGATAATCTTTTTTTTTTATTCTGAATTTTATCCAATTTTGTTGAATGTAATTGGAAAGTAGAAATTGTTATACATATGTATATATGTATGTAAATAATTGGACACATGAATGATTGTATTGGACCCAATACAAATAAATATGCATATATTGGACACAACACAAATACACATTGGGACACAACACAAATGGATACTTGATTGAACATGTAACTTGGACACAAGTGGATACAACACACATAGATACTTCGATTATAATTGGACATAATATGAAGATACAATATGGATACCTTGGTTAAGTTTATTTTTTTTTATAATTGTACAAACCAATAGTTACGTGTATAGAGGAGGGTGCAAGGTTATAATTCAATATAAATATATTTGAACTATTTTCTTTGTCCACAAATAGAAGTTTACATCATTTAAGGGTATTATCAACTATGAGTACGAATATAAATATAGTAAGGAACATCTTAAATTTGACCTTGTGATAGTGGTGATTAGCAATTTAGTAATCCAAATTAATATATAAATCTGTCCAGATTTTTAAATCAAGCTCAAAAGACCAATTTATCCAAGGATGCGTGGTTAGAATAGACGTTTATGAGTACCAAATCAACCGGATACCCTACTTGTTAATTTTGCTAGTCTGCACTTCAAAAGGGTTAAAATATGTAGTATAGGTTGAGGTCGAGTATGTTAGGTTTTAATTTTGGAATCTATACACAATATGTAGTGTTTACAAGCTTGTTTGATACAATTGTGTTTACTTGAAACTAGGTAGCTCCAAAGATCATTGCAAATAAATAAACGCTAGCATGCTCATGTAAGAAGGAAAGTCTTTATATTTCTATTTTTTTTAATACTCATTATGTACTTGCGTGGTTCTGGTGTTGAGAGTTGCTCAACCGAAGGGGTCGGCAAACCCATTTTATTAATTGTGTGGTCCGGTGTTGAGGTTTGCTCCACCGAAGGGGTCGGCGAACCCGGAATTTAATTTTTATCATATATTGTCTCTTGCAAATTTTCGGAGTCTCTAAAAACAAAAGAGACCCTGCCGAATTTTTTTAAAATTTTAAGAGATAGTTAAATTCCTGACTTTCAAAAAATATCGGATTAGCACTTAAGACCTAAAATCATTTAGGAAGCATTGGGCGGGGGAGAACAAACTGAATATCCCTAAATGTCCCGTAACATAATTACAACAAAAAGCTGATCAGTATTTTGTTTGCTCAAGGGAGGCAAACCAAGCCCATGGGAGGCTCTTATTTTGTTTGCTCAAGGGAGGCTAACTAAGCCCAAGGGAGGCTCTTATTTAGTTTGCTCAAGGGAGGCTCCAGATTTTTACATCTATTTCGACAGTAACATCGAGTAGATGATTGTTAAGCCCAAGGGAGGCTCCGAATTCACAGTCTGATCCCGGGTTAACGAAATTGTTGACGGGAAATGTTTAGATGAATATTCAGGGTTGTTCTCCAAATTACATTGCATTTTTGTTCACTAAATTTGCATCTCACTTTAAAAGCTATTACCCCTATTGAAGGATAGGCAGTTTTTTTGTTTTGCTCAAGGGAGGCAAAACTATACCGTAAGCTCAAGGGAAGCTCGGAATTTACATCCCATTATGGGAGAATTTTTTTCTATTTCATGGAGTAAGAACGACGCTGTATTTCTTAAATGAATGGAACAAAGGCACCTTCATATAACAATGTAAAATGGCATGCATATTCCTAATTTCCTTAACAGAAAATCTTTATATTTCAATTCTTATTTTTAATCTTCTTTCGACCGTTCTTGGCCGAGGACTTGCTTGTCGTTTCTGAACGACCTAGCATTTGTTCACTAGGGGAAAAAGATGACGCTTCCGCCGAGGCATCACCACAGTACGTCGAGGAGTAGTTATCTGAAGACTCTCAAGATGATAACCGTACTGATGTAGTCAGCTTATGTAAATTACCTTGTTGTATGAACTTGTAAGACAATATATCCCTAGAAAGGGTTTCATGTATAATAAGTTACAATATGTGTAATGTAATGTAAATCCTTGTATTTTTTATTCTGATGGTTACGGACGACAATCGCGAATTCTGCGTGTAGCCTGGGGATGTGTTTATGACGTCACCGTTTGATTCTGGAAAGTGGGACGTGACAAGATTGAATGCGACCACGACCACCAGCACCACCACGACCACGACCACCACCACCACCACCACCACCACCACCACCACCAGCAGCACGACCACGGCCAGCCATCATGACCTGTAAATAGAACACATAAACATAATTAACAATATAGAAGTGTAAATGAATATAAAATTCTAAACTAAAATATACATACCACCAGCAGGGAGACGAGTGCCGCCGCGACGAAAAAGACTAGGAGTGCCATCTGCAAAAAGAAAATCATACAATAAGTAAATGATCGAACGAAAAAAATATGAATTCATGTAATTGCTTTTATGAGGTCAAACTTAATTCACGTAATTGAAAGTGTTTTTAATATACAACAATATTTAACCTAGTCATCGTCTTTGTTCTCATCCTCGGCCTCGTCTTCATCATCATCCTCATCCTCAACCTTATCCTTATCGTCGATTTCATCTGTATCCTCATCCCCATCAAATTCTTCTTCTTCTTCTTCTTCTTCTTCTTCTTCTTCTTTTGCCTCAATATTTGGGACAAGACGTCTCTTTCTCCCCGGGTTGACAGCTAAGTCTTGTGTATCAACCTCTTTCTCCCTTCTATTTTCCTCAACAATATCTTCAACATCCATTGTATCCGACTGTTGTCCCAAGTATTAGGACTTTTCGATCTGGTCCTCTTGGTATGTTGGGTCTCCAACGTTGAATATGTATTTCTAGATTTAATCTTGCATACTGTCTACCAGTCAAATCGATCTCTACGATGCCTTGGGTAGCTTGTATGGTAGACTTGAACAGCATGACTTGCTATCGCAAATGTATCAGACCCTCTATACCTCATGCGATGATTTATATCGACAAATCCAAATTGTTTATCGATTCTCCAACCGATATTTGGTGTCGTATCGAACCACTCACATTTGAACATCACAATATGCATATCATATGGGGTAGTATATTGTAAATCTACAATATCCCGAAGTACTCCATAATAGTCAAAAGTTCGGCTCGTCGTCATAGATGGTGCCTCTTATGCAAATATCGGAATCCTTGGTACTGATGCCGTCATTGATAAATTCGACATTTATAGCATTCTGAGTTGCCTTAAACCTGAAGCCATTAACGACATATCCTGGCCAAGTCTTTGTTTGCTTCTTCGGTCCCAATGCCAGATAACGAACACTCTTATTAGTGAGTATTGTTTCAGGCAATAAAACCTGTAAATAAATATTTATAATTTAAATGTTTTAGATTATATATTTATAATCTCAGTTACTTACGTATTTTATAAGAATATATAAAATCAACCTCAGTTATAATCTCAGTTACTTACGTATTTGCGAAACCATGACGGAAATGTACAATCAACCTCTCTTTGAAGTCCCTCATCGGTAATATCGGGTGTCCTCATTTTGACTTCATCTCTAAATACACTGTTAGAGAGAATAAGAATATATAAGTGTAGTCACTTACTTCATCAAATTAGAGATTATAACGAGTGCAAGTGTACTGACTTACTTCTCCAAATCTCTCACTTCTTGTATGTTACAGTTTAACAAGACATATCGGTGAGCGGTATTATACTCGTCGTCAGTCAACCACCATTTTTTACTAGCCCCAACAGGCTTGCCCATTACATTGAATATACCTCCATCCTCAACGTCCTCGTCATTCCTTTGAGGTCTATTTCGATTTGTCTTAACATGAGTATCGAAATAAATGGAGCAAAAGTTTGACACCTCTTCGATAAGATATGCTTCGCATATCGAAGCCTCTATATGAGCCTTTTTGCCAACTTTCTTCTTTAGATGGTGTAGGTATCTAGATAGACAAATTATCTTGCGAATTATGAATGAATTTTAAAACCCACTAAAATTCAACTTAAATTATATCAATTTTTATGTACCTTTCAAATGGGTACATCCATCGATAATGAACAGATGCACCGACACGGGCTTCGTATGCTAGATGAATCGGTAGATGCTCCATGCTGTCGAAGAAGCCAGGAGAAAATATTTTCTCCAACTTGCAAATTGTTAAGATAATCTTCTCCTCAAGTTCAACCATGTGTTGCACAGTCAACTTAGTTGAACAAATATTCCTGAAGAATATAGATAGTTCGGCCAACGGAACCCATACAACAGAAGGTAACAACTCTTTCAAAACAATGGGCAGTAATCTTTCCATAAATATGTGGCAGTCGTGACTCTTCATTTCCGTTAGCTTGCGTTCATTGAGATCAACGCATCTAGACAAATTCGACACATAGCCGTCGAAAAATCTTAAAGTAGATACCTACTTGCAGATTATTAATCTATCTTCCTTGCTCAATGTGTATTGTGCTATCGGCTTAGTTAATTGTCCACCAGCTCCCCTTTGTATCAAGTTCAGATAAGGATGCTTGTATATCTCGGCAATGTCTTGTCTTGCTTTTGTATTGTCCTTCGTCTTTCCTTTAATATCCATGACGGTATTGAAGACATTATCGAACACATTCTTTTCGATATGCACAATATCAAGATTATGTCTTATAAGATTATCTTTCCAATAAGACAAGTCCCAGAAGATACTCCGTTTGGTCCAGTTATGGCTTTGTCCGAATCCATCGACACGAATGTTCGATGGATCTTCTATTACAGTGGGCAAGTCCTTTACATCTTTCCAAATATCGTATCCCGACAATCTGGCAGGCGGATGAGAAAATTCTTGTTTTTCAGATCTGAACGCGTCCTTGTTCTTTCTCCAATGATGACTCGCGGGCAAAAATTGACGATGACAATCAAAGAAAGAAGTTTTTCCTCCATGCTTAAGGCGGAACGCCTTACTATTTTCCATGCATATCGGACAAGACATGGTGCCGTGAGTACTCCATCCCGACAGCATACCGTATGCGAGAAAATCATTAATTGTCCACATCAGTGAAGCTCTCATCTGAAAGTTCTGTTTTCTGAAAATATCATAGGTCGCGACGTCGATCTCCCACAGCTGTTTCAGCTCATCCATCAATGGCTGTAAATTTATATCGATATTCTTCGTCAGATTTTTGGGACCCGGTATGATAGCTGTCAAGAACATATAAGGAGTCTTCATACACATCCATGGTGGCAGATTGTAAGGGGTCAGAATTATCAGCCATCAGGAGTATTGAGATCCCGACTGCCCGAAAGGGGTGAAGCCATCAGAACATAGCGCCAGACGTACATTTCTAGGCTCTGCAGCAAAATCTGGATGACACAAATCGAAATATTTCTACGCCTCTCCATCCGAAGGATGTGACAATTCTCCATCATCCTTTGTACGTTCTTCGTTGTGCCACGTTATGTGTTCTGCTGTATTCTGAGACATATACATCCTCTGCAAGCGCTTCATGATCGACAAGTAATGCATATACTTGTAAGGACGTCATTTTTTTAGTTGACTTTCCTTTTCCCGTGACTGGCTTGTAACGATCCGTATTACAGAAGCTGCAACTTTCTATATCCTCGTTCTCCTTATAGTACAACATGCATCCATTGCGACAACAATCTATCTTCTCGTACCCCAGTCCCAGTTGTCGGACCATCATCTTCGACTTGTAGAAGTTTTTTGGAAGCTCTTTTGATTCCTTCGGTAACACCTTCTTGATTAGTTGTATAATCCGATCATAGCAAGTTTGTGACAAGTTAAAATCGGACTTTATGTTCAACAACCGTATCATCACTGACAGTACGGAATGAGGCTCACAACCAGGATATAAAGAAGCTTCTGCATCATGAAACATATCATAGAACTCCTTTGCCTCGGGATTAGGATCCTCCGGATCAAAATTAGGCCCTGCCGTATCGTACACCATATCTCGTGCAAGGTTCTGCAGGTCTCCATAATCAACAGAGCATTCATCGTCTTCGACGACAAAATCCGTTGTAGCGTTATCATCAAAAGCATAAGTAGCAGCATTCGTAACCTGTCTTTCCACATATAGTTCACCTTGCGATAACCACAGGCCGTAATCACGTACGAAACCCTTATGGGTCAAATGATCTCTTACACTCACCACTTCTTCGTAACGTCTATTGCGACAATTACGACATGGACACTTGATTTTGTTACCGTCCATATACTGAGCTTTGATCATGGCATACTTAAGAAACACATCCACGCCTACCTGAAAATCGTCACTCATACCTATTCTGCTCTCGTGTTGTCGTTTGTACATCCTTGTACGATCAACGAAATAACGATCCATCACAGATTGGATGTGAAAAATCTGTATCGTAAGACAAACTAAACAGAATTAGTATATAATCATGTAACTGGTGGATCCGCTGGTATATAGGCCGACAGTTCGATACCGATACCGACAGTACGATACCGATAGTCCGATACCGATAGTACGATACCGATATCGATAGTGCGATACTGATAGTTCGATACCGATACTGATAGTCCGATAGTCTGCTAGCGATACCGATAGTTCGATACCGATACCGATAGTCCGATAGTTCGATACCGATACCGATACCGATAGTCCGATACCGATAGTTCGATATCGAAACCGATAGTGCGATACTGATATTGCGATCAAATACTGTTAGAGTACATATCTAACTTAAACACATGGTGGTTTTGTGTTAACAAGGGCATGTAGAGATGCGCATTACATTACAATTTCAGCATCATTAAAGAGGGTTCATATTCAGGATTTAAAAGGTAGGGTTGCTAGGTTCAAATTATCAAGTATTCAACCATGCTAGTGTATGTGTAACAGTCAATGCCATGCATACCACTGAAGGTACATGGCATGTAACTAGTATAACATTTGCATTTAACAGCCCCAATCAAACCTGGCTCATCCCAATATTGTATCAACTCAGCCACATACAATAAGGTTCTGAAATTGACTATATGCAACTGCACCTATGAAATTAATATATGAAATGAACATGCATTGCACTAACATACGAATTAGAACCACATGAATATATATATATATGTTAAAGCCTCAACTATGATGAGGCTATAATGATTTGAATTACAACCCCAATCAAACCCAGCAGCATCAATTACTGCAAACATCAAACTGGGTTGAACTCATAGAACCAAGAAAATATGACATGAACTCAGAATTTGTGAACTGT
The DNA here is from genome assembly GCA_029216955.1 of Iris pallida. Taxonomy (NCBI): domain Eukaryota; kingdom Viridiplantae; phylum Streptophyta; class Magnoliopsida; order Asparagales; family Iridaceae; genus Iris; species Iris pallida. The sequence continues at coordinate 1,444,897 of JANAVB010025998.1, forward strand.
ATTCTGAAATTGAAAACTAAAACAAATCCTAACATGATAGCTATATGTACAACAACTAATACATCATATATACATTGAAATTTAACAACTAAATCGAATTTAACCATTCAAAACAGTTTGAAAACTCTGATACATACAGTGGAATCAGAACAATAGGAAGGAATGTGAATTGATTAGGAAATACATGTTAAAATCACAATGTAATGGTTGGTAAACTTAGATACACATGTACACGTGTCCCTCGAGTCATTTCGTGTCCAATAAACACGACACAGACGTGTCCAGGGAGAAAAGAACACGACGTTCGTGTCCCTCGAGTCATGCACGCGTTCGTGTCACCTCGATACGACACCATCTCTTCTCAAACATTGGGGATACGACGTCAGTCATTGCCCCCTACCTCCATGCCAAGAATCGCGTGTCGAGGTGTCGTGTCCAGGAAGAAAAGAACACGGGGTAGCAGCGCTAAACAGTCGGGTCTGTGCCCAGCATGTCCGACCCTCCGTCCCACCAGCCCCCCCAGCCTCCGCCTCCTCCGCCCCCACAGCCAACGCCTCCACCGCCCCACCAGCCCCCCAGCCCCCGCCTCTCCCGCTGTCACGTCTCGCTCCCGTAGGAGCGATCGTTCTCGCTAAGGCGTGATGCCGCACGAGCCTAGATTGCACTCATGCAAGGATTTTTCATAACGGTCGATTATATCGGCGGCGACGGGGTTGTCGCACAGAAGTCTCAAGCAGAAACATTGAAACATGCAGCAGAAATTTAAAGGCAAAACACAAGTTATTCAAAAGAACACTTTATTGATATTGAACAATGAGATTACAATGGACGCAAGGCCATAATTACAAGTCTCCCGTGCTCACTTTTCTCTCATTTTACATGTCACTCTGCTCTCTCTCATCTCTCGATACAATGCTTGAGCCAGCGAAAGCTTCGGAAGGCGATGTCCATACATTATGTCCCGTATAAGTCTTTGACTCCACGCGGCCGCACGCTTCGAATCGCTAAGGAACTCCGTGCCTCGACGCATCCAAACGAGCTTCGCGCCACGAGCTTCTACCTGTGCCTGCACATGAAAACTATGTGGGTGTCAGTACTCAATTGTACTGGAGGAGTGAGCTCCTCGCCCACCCATACAAAATCGACACGTTCATTGACTTTGTGCAATACAAGTCCCTTTATGATTGTCTTTCTAGTCTTGCCTTAGGATCAATTTTAAGACTACGATGCCCGCAACGACATGGTCGTGCTATAATGCCAACGTATATTTCGATCGAGGCAGTGCCTCATCGCACATGTACTTGACCGAACTTCAACTCAGGACGGCAGGGTCGTACCATACTCTATTTGTGACTTTAACATATTCAAGACAGTACTTCGTCGAGGAGAAACTTATGCAAACTCGGCCGTGCCAAGACTTTCCTTAAACCTAAGCACCTCTAGACCAATTCTCGTGCCAACGACGTCAAGGGGACGACTCGTGCTGGTCGTGCCTCTAGACCTTGCTTAGAACTTGTTCGTGCTTCAAGATTGAGGCCGTGCCTCACAACTTATCAAGAATTATCCATGCTACCGCCTTGCGGTCTTTCTGTTCGACTCATAAACCAACTTAAATAAGACTTGTCAAACCTAGTGTCGATTTCCTGAACATCCCGACGCCAAGTATCGATGCCAAGCACGGTGCCTATGCTGCAGCCCAATATTAGGCCCAGACTTGTGTTACTGACTGGACATACATTCAAGTTCTAGGCTCAATCTAAAGGCATACACGCGGTTTGCCGCTATTCTGCCGACCCATCTACATGAGTGGTCACTAGCAATGTCAAGCTATCTTAGACTCGACCCGAGATATCGGCTCGTCCCTCCGTGGGTAGCTAGCCCCAAAAGTACCAAGTATCTCCCATGCGGTTATCCAGCATCCTACCGTGAGCCGCCTCGCTTCTTCCGGGCCGACATGATTCTGGTGCCCCGGCGATCATTCGAGAAGACTACACCTTGTCGACAAGTTGTCCAATGACCATGCAAGACTCAACTGTACCTACCAAGTCCTTCCTTAACCATAACCATGCATTCCATCTTTCTATCGAGACTCCCAAGTAGCGGGACCGATCTCGTGTGCTTCCTTATCGAGACTTAGCGAGACTCCCAAGTAGCAGGACCGATCTCGTGTGCGGGACTTATCAAGACTTAACGAGACTTCCAAGTAGCGGGACCGATCTCGTGTGTTTCTTTTCGAGACATAGCGAGACTCCCAAGTAGCGGGACCGATCTCGGTGACAACCAGTCGCGTGGACTTCCTTTGTCCGTGGCATGCTTTTCACTAAACCGACCGTGACTCGTGCCTTAGACAGACCTGGTTCTCTAGGCGACGCTATCGCTCAAGTCATATACTTTATATGATGAGCCTTGCTTTCGAGGGACTACGCGACTTGACAACCGCAGCTAGAGTGGGACAGTGCAAGAAGCGGTTTAGACCGACTGTCACAACTTTGCCTAACGTATTTACGGAACGACTTGACAAGTAAAGGCTACGTCGAGCTTCACGTCGAGGGAACGTGCCGTGCATGCGTTCGACTTGAACAACCAAGTTCTCGGGTGCCTAGACTTAAGCTAACAGCCGTACAAGACGACTTAACCCACGGGACATGCGAAGGCTATGTCAAGCCTTGGATGACGGGGCCGTGCATGCTTTATTAAGCATTCATACGGGCGACGCCTATGACTTTAGGCTAATTCGAGTGTTGGGACAAAACGACGGGACCGTGCATGCTTTATCAAGCATTCAAGTGGGCGACGCCTATGACTTAGGCCAATTCGAGTGTCGTGACAACTTAGCAACTTAGGCCAACTTCTTTCTCCCAAGCCACGGGACGAAGGATCGAGTGTCATTTGAAAACACGCTGAGCACACTTCTAAGATGGCCGTGGGACAATTTTCCATGTTCTAAGACATTCCGACCCGACGGGATTATTCCCTTAGCTATGTGGATGCGTCTCTTTTATTATCAAGCCTAACTTGTGCAAGTTGAAAATATGCGAGTTATTAAGTGAAGGCAAAGATGAAGCAAGTTCATCAAAACTATCCCACCTGAGCGAGGAGTCGCCTCGACCGAACGAGCCTTCGAGCAGCCGTTGCAAGGCTAAGATGGAACGCCGTCGGCGTTTCGATTCCTCCGATTGACTTTGCGGGACGGGACACTACAACATACACCACTCAGAACAAGTCTCGTCCTCGAGACTTTCCTAAAGGCAAGCAATCCTACCATTTCTATGGCCAAGACTTAATCGAGCCTAGACACGAAACTATAACAGTCGTACAGGTACGCCAGAACTTATCGTATACACTCCGCCTATGCATTTTTTCGATTCCGAGCCACGCTCGCACTATTATCAAATTTTCCTTTAACACTATTCCAAGTCCTCGACACTCTTCCATTTCTCAAGTCTTGCTTGAACTCAATGTATCTCTTGGTTGGATCGTACACGCATTCCAGGCGTCCCTAAAATACATGCATTCAGCCAAGCCGTATGATAGAGAATTCGTCGTTCTCATTCGAGTCGCATCGTGTACATACTCAGGTGTCCCTGAAATATATGCATGTCAGCCGAATCTCGTGAGGGGTATTCCTATATTCGTGATTCACTCTATCCATCCATACTAATCCTCAAGATCAATCTTCCGATTGCTAACTCTTGAAACAGGGACGTCTCGTCTATCCGCTAGGCTATTTCTCAAGGCTAAGTCAATGTCAGGATTGGAATCATTGTTCCCCGACAATAATGCCAACACTGACTCCAATCCTAGGGTCAAACCAAAGTCGATAGTACGGGGTTTTCTACCCGAGCTCGCGTCACTCAGATTTCTAAACATCGAGCACGATCACCTATTCGCATCAATACATTCGTTGCGCGTATTCGAATCCATTGAAATCACCAATTCTAACCAATTCATGTATTCGATCACAAGGTCATCTAGCTCGACAATATGTTGTGCCCCAATCTCACGCGAGTCCGATCATCCACGGTGGTTCATGAATCACCATGCAACGCTCCCGCGAAATAATCATTCTTATCGGGGAGTAACCCTTGCCCGAGTCTAGACTAATTCATTCTCGATATGTGGATTAGACCTACTCAATCCTCATGTTCGATCGTCAAGCACACTGAGTCGTTCTCAAGTCTACCTTCGCGTCAAACCACAAGTCAAAGCAATCAAATTGCCACGCCATGCAAGTTTGATCACCCCCGCTGTATGAATCACCATACCAGTGCTCACGCGGAGTGATCGTCCTAATCGGCGTGATGCATGTGCGAGGCTGGAGTTGTGCTCGTATAAGACAAAGACGTCAACGTTGTGGTTGTCAACGAAGCAAATCCAAACATTTTCATTTTTTTATCCAAGCCAAGATCTCGGTTCGATAGTCTGACCGTCATTCGTTCAACTAGAAAATCCTCGAGCCAAGTTTATCTTTTCCTCAACACATTTCAACATCCCGAATATAGCATCCATCGAAACAATGATATTTGTACGATCGTCATTCGTCGAGTCAGAGTACCCCCGAGTTATCGCATATCGATCTTTGATACGCCTCAATACCATCGACGATATGCGTAACCTGACGATCTTCCTTTTGCAACCAATTTCAAGTCGTGCAACTTGATGCTATTGTCCGAACTGGATATACCATGATTCCATTCGACCAAATCCAAAATCACAAGTACGATCCTCTAGGTTTCTTCGATCAAGACATTCACTTGTTTCATCATTCCAAATCATTTTCTAACTCGCGTTGCCCATTCACAAGTTGTCCGAACGAGATGCTCGTTCGGAACATTCGAAGTCACGACCAACTAAGCGTGACGCGTTCTAAGGCTTTGTGCGATCGCATCGCCTCGCCGACATACTCGTTGTTATCTCAAATCCTTAAAGTTGCTCGAATGATTTCCAAGACAAACTATACACCACTCAGGATTCGAACCATCCGATCTAGTCCACGATCACGTTCGCATCACTCGCTAAGACATCTTTCAGATTCGTTCGACGAATCTCTAGCGTAATCGCTCATGTCATCTCGACGCACTAAGTCGTTCGCACTATTCCTCAAAATCTAGTCCAATCTTCCGAGCACGCCTAAGCGTTAGTCCGAAAGCGTTCCTATCGATATACACTCTAAGTGTATCTCCGTTCCCGACCGAGCGATACTTGATATTGCTCGCGACTCGTTGCACCAAAAGTCGAGGTGTGCGATACGCGGCATAACTTAGCCAAAAGGCCACGTGCATAGTTATCCCGTGCGGACTATATTCGAGTTTGCATGCTCATTTGCTAATGTCGACGTAGGACTGTTCGGGCACACGCACGACTTTGCTAACTTTAACATGTGTTCTCTATCGAGCCATGTTTGACACCGTTCGGCACAAAGGCCTATCGATGCGTTCGACAATGGCCTACCGATGCGTTCGATTGAACGCTTGTACGAGCTTTTGAAAATATTTAGACTTATTGTATGGACATGCTGCGGGACATATGAGAGAGAGCGCACACTTCTTTTCCCAACGACGAGCTTTCAAAACTGAGAAATCGACATGAAGTCCAAGGACGTAAAGCCGTGCTCAGATACCATTATGTCACGCCCCGCTCCCGTAGGAGCGATCGTCCTCGCTAAGGCGTGATGCCGCACGAGCCTAGATTGCGCTCATGCAAGGCAGTTTCATAACGGCCGATTACATCAGCGGCGACGGGGTTGTCGCACAGAAGTCTCAAGCAGAAACGTTGAAACATGCAACGAAAATTTAAAGGCAAAATACAAGTTATTCAAAAGAACTCTTTATTGATATTGAACAATGAGATTACAATGGACGCAAGGCCATGATTACAAGTCTCCCGTGCTCACTTTTCTCTCATTTTATATGTCACTCTGCTCTCTCTCATCTCTCGATACAATGCTTGAGCCAGCGGAATGTCATATCCCTATTTTAATAATAGGTATATGATCATATTTAGGTTATTTTCAAATTTCGTATTTGTTTAAAATTTTATTTATTTTTCCGAACTTGTGCTGGCCTTACTTGTTTAGGCCTGACATTTGATTATTGTTCCCATTGAATTGTTATCAATATTATTTTATTATTATTATTGGAGTTAATATGGTTAGATTTTATTAAATTGTTTCTATTATTATTAATGTCATCATTATTATTATTATTATTGTTATTTATTATTATTACTAATCCTAATATCTACCCCCCCTTTCTCTAACCTAACTTCCCTCTACTCTCAGCTCACAGTCGCCCCCTCCCCCTTTCTTCACTCTTTCTCTCTCCCGACCACACTAACCCCCAGCCCTCTCTCCCCTCCCTCAACCCTCTCTCTCTCCGATCCCTCACTCACCTCCTCTCTCCCTCACTCTCAGCTGGAGAAGCCAGCCCCTCCCCTCTCCCTCGAGCTCCCGCTCACCCCCGCGTCCACCCCGGCCGCCCTCGTCTCGGCCACCGTCGCCAGCACCACTTCCCACCGCCACCACCTCCATCTCTCCCTCTCTTGCTGTTCCCGACGCCCGCCACCACCGCGGCCGCCCCCATCTCCTCCACAGCCGCCCCCTTCACCATGGCCGACCGGCACCACCGCGGCCGCCCCCATCTCCTCCGCAGCGGGACAGTACTTGGAACGACTTAGGTCGACCGGCATAACTTTGCCTAACTTACTCAAGCCTACACTTATCGAGCAAAGGCTGCGTCGAGCCTTGCCTCGATGGAACTTGTCGTGCACCGTTCCACATTGAACAACCAAGTCATTTGGGTACATAGACTTGCGCCAGCAGTCGTGCGACGCAATTTAACTCTTGGGCAAGCAAAGGCTATGCCAAGCCCTGGATGATGGGACCGTGCATGCTTTATGAAGCATTTATGCGGGCGACGCCTATGACTTAGGCTATTTCTTAGTTTTTATGAAAAGGCCAACTTTACTTCTTCCCAAGTCGTGGGACGAAGGGCGACGCCTATGACTTAGGCTACGATCATAACTTGTCTACTCAACCAACTTCCTTCTCCCAAGCCACGGGACGAAGGGCCGAGTGTCTTTTTCAAAACATACCGTGGACCAACTCTAAGCCGACCATTGGATGTTTTCCATATTCTAACTCAATTCGACTCGTCGGGATAATTCCTTTTAGCTATGTGGGTTCGTATCTTTTATCTTCAAGCCTACTTGTGCAAGTTGAAACCACGATTTATTATGTGAAGGCCAAGATGAGACAAGTTCACCGAAACTACCCCACCTGAGCGATGTCTTCAAACGGCAGTTGCAAGGCCAAGTCCGAACGCCGTTGGCATTTCGATTCCTCTGATTGACTGAGCGGGACGGGGCACTAGAACATACACCACTCAGAACAAGTCTCGTCCTCGAGACTTACTGAGTACTTACTTATTGACTTATCACTTTACTCAACATTCAAGAACCCTCGCATACGCTACGCCTATGCGTTTCCTCAATCCGAGCCACGCTCGCGCTACCCTCAATCTTTTCTTCGAATCTCTATTTTAAAATCCTCAACACTTTTCCATTCCTCAAGTCTCACTTGATTCAACGTATCACTTGGTTGGATCGTGCACATATTCCAGGCGTCCCCAAAATACATGCATTTCAGCCAAGCCTTGTGATAGCGAATCCGACGTCACCACTCGAGTCGGATCGTGCACGTATTCAAGCGTCCCTGATATACATGCATCTCAACCGAGCTCGCGAGTGGTGCCACCATAACTTCTATCGCTTTGCGCCGGGACGTCCGCCTATTCGCTAGGCTATGTCTTTTGGCTAAAGTCATTCGTCAGTATTGGAATCATAGTTCCCAAACAACAATATCAACACTGACCCCATCCTAAGGTCAAACCAAGTTGATAGTACGGGTTTTTCTACCCAAGCTCGCATCACTCCGATTTCTAAACATCGAGCATCGATTTCCTACGCACATCCCAACATTCGTCGTACGGGGTCCGAGTCATTCGGTAAAGCCATCCTACAACAACTCGCGTTCGACCAAATTCTCCGACGTATCAGTATCGCTCGTTCAACAAACCATTTCGCATAGTCCATCTCTTCGAACACGTTCGACATAATCTGCCTTTACAAATCCTTCCAAGTCAAGCACGTTACTACGTAATTCGCCGCTGAACTATAATCCACATTTTGCATTTCCGAAGTCGTCTATTCCAATTCACGAAACCGATCACAAGGTCGTCTAGCTTAACAACGTGTTGCGCCCCGATCTCACGCGAGTCAGATTAACTGCGGTGGGCATGAATCACCATGCACGCTCCCGCGAGATAGTCATTCTCATCGGGACGTAACTCTTGTTTTGTGTCTAGACTAATTCATTCTCGATGCGCGGATTGGACCTACTCAATCCTCAAGTTCATTTCATTCATCGATCACAAGTCAAAACATCCTCGAATCTTCATTCGCATCAAACCGACAAGTCGAGACAATCAAAGTTGCCGCATCCTGATTTTTCGAGTTCGATCATTCCCGCGACATGAATCACCATGTCAGCGCTCACGCGAAACGATCGCCCCAAATCCGACGCAACGCATGTGCGAGGCTAGAGTTGCGCTCGCGCAAGACAAGATCGTCGACGTTGTGGCCATCCGCATAACCATCAAGACACGATCACTTTCATCCAACATTCATCTCAATCAAAATCCAAAACATAGCATCCAATCGAACAATAACACTTGCACGATCGTCTTTCGCTGAGTTAGAGTACCCCCGAGTTATCGCATAGCGATCTTTGATACGCCTCAATACCATCGACGATATGCGTAACCTGACGATCTTCCTTTGTAACCAAATTCTGAGTCGTGCGAATGGTGCTATCGTCCGACTGGATAATTTCCTCGACATTCATAACACCAATTCCGATCATTTTCCCTCGAATCATTTACAATATCAATTTCCTCCAACCAATTTCACGTATTCTTCATCCGTCCATCTTAAGTCATCGACCAACTTATTTTTCTCAATTCGCATCGTTCGACATCCCTGAGCCTATCGCATACACCACTCAGGAATGAAGTCATTCAACCAATCCTCAACTTATTATTTGATTCAAAATTGACTTCTTCAATCCCGTTCGAACCATTCCTCAAAACCCAAGCACGCTCATCTATATCGCACCGACGACATCGTCGCTCGATAGCACCCCTATCGATACTCATCTTACTTTACTCAATCGAGTTCAACTCATTCTAGCTCGACGCTATTCAATTCCCGCACTCGACTTTTCTAAGGTCGACGCAACTTTGGTGTATATGCCCAGCCCGACTTAGCCAACCGTGCTTACGCAAACCATCTTTTGTTTCTTATCCAAAAACTGTTCTCCTATGTTTTGCAAAATAGTTAGACTTATTGTATGGACATCCCGTGGAACAATTGAGAGAGAGCGCACCAACGATATCAACTTGCGGAAGCAACAGAGTTTGCGGAAACAACGAGTTAAAGAATTCAATCGGTTATCCAAGGACGTAAAGCCGTGCTCTGATACTATTATGTCACGCCCCGCTCCCGTAGGAGCGATCGTCCTCGCTAAGGCGTGATGCCGCACGAGCCTAGATTGCGCTCGTGCAAGGCGGGTTCCATAACGGCCGATTTCAGCGGCTGCGACGAGGTCGTCGCACAGAAGTCCCGTGCAGAGACATTGATTTATAGCAGCGGAATAAGAACCAAACACAAGTTATTCAAAAGAAACTCTTTATTGATATTGGAACAACGGTTACATTTGGGGCGCAAGGCCAATGTTACAAGTCTCTCAAGCTCACTCAAGCTCACTTTTCTCTCATTACAAGTTCACTCTGCTCTCTCTCTCTCATCTCTCAATATTTATCGATCCAGCGGAAGCTTCGGAAGGCGATGTCCATACATTATGTCCCGTATAAGTCTTTACTCCATGCGGCCGCACGCTTCGAATCGCCAAGGAACTCCGTGCCTCGACGCATCCAAGCGAACTCCGCGCCACGAGCTTCTACCTGTGCCTGCACATGAAACACTGTGTGGGTGTCAGTACCACTGTACTGGTGGAGTGAGCTTCTCGCCCACCCATACAAAACCTACACGTTCATTTACTTTGTGCAGCTTAAATCCCTTTTCGATTGTCTTTCTACTCTTGCCTTAGGTTCAGTTTTAGGACCGGCGCCTTGGCGCAACTTGTGTGTCAAAACCATCCCGTGCTTGCAATGTCAACGTTACTCATACTTTGCCTCTAGACCACTTCTCGTGCCACAACGTTAACCTATCAGGTCGTGCTTGCCTTTCGGCCAGAATCAGAGACGCAACTATGCGGTAGTACCCAATTTCCTTACGATCGTGCTATAACTCCTTTGTGCCGTGCCTCGCAACTCAGTGCGACTCAACCATATCGCCGCCTCGCGGCCCCTTTGTTACTTTGATCGCCAACTGACCCAATCAAGACTTGTGGGTTTAGTGTCACACGACTGACTTTGCCTTGCGGCGGTTTCCCGACTTACACTCAAACAACTCAACCAACTTATGCAACTATATGCCGACAACTCAAGACTCAATGCCACATCTCGTGCCGAAGCACGTCGCCTATGTTGTAGCCATTCTTTAAGTCCAATACTTGTATTCTAGCTTGTATACACCTTCGATAACTCAACTCAATCCAAAGGCATACCCGCGGATCTGCCGCTATGCCGACTCATCTATATGATTTGGTCACTGACTCCCAGAGCCAAAGTGGACTCCTTTTTGCTGAGTATAGGATGGACCTTCTTTGGGTAGCTAGCCCTATTCTGCGTCCACCGAATACTTTGCCCCAGGCGCAGCTTGGCTCCTAGAGCCTTTATGTTTCCTTAGGCCGCAATCGGTCCCGTGGCGCCACAGGTTGCCGATTCGGGGAAACTCTACCTTGTCGACAAGTTGTCCATGACCATGCAAGACCGACTCAAACTGACGTCTCACACAGTCATTCACTTCTGGTGTTACCATCTCTTTTAGTGCCATTCCTCTCTTTTAGTGCCATTTCTCACATCTGAGATCTTGCCTCGACGACCCGTAGTCGCGAGCATTGTTCTTTCTTGCCTCAACGACCCAGTCGTGAGCATTTCTTTCTTTCTTTCTTTCTTTTAACTCAAGACAACAACTTATTTAGACACTTTCCAAAACTCAACTAATCAATCGTGGCCCGTGCCTTTAAAAACTCTAGGATCGTGCAAACGTGCCTCAACTCGACTTCCGCTCTACGCGGAGCTATCGCCCAAGTCATACTTTATATGACGGGCCGTAGGATCGTGGGACTATTTAAGTTGACAACCGCAGAATGAGCGGGACAGTACTTGGAACGACTTAGGTCGACCGGCATAACTTTGCCTAACTTACTCAAGCCTACACTTATCGAGCAAAGGCTGCGTCGAGCCTTGCCTCGATGGAACTTGTCGTGCACCGTTCCACATTGAACAACCAAGTCATTTGGGTACATAGACTTGCGCCAGCAGTCGTGCGACGCAATTTAACTCTTGGGCAAGCCAAGGCTATGCCAAGCCCTGGACGATGGGACCGTGCATGCTTTATGAAGCATTTATGCGGGCGACGCCTATGACTTAGGCTATTTCTTAGTTTTTGTGAAAAGGCCAACTTTACTTCTTCCCAAGTCGTGGGACGAAGGGCGACGCCTATGACTTAGGCTACGATCATAACTTGTCTACTCAACCAACTTCCTTCTCCCAAGCCACGGGACGAAGGACCGAGTGTCTTTTTCAAAACATACCGTGGACCAACTCTAAGCCGACCATTGGATGTTTTCCATATTCTAACTCAATTCGATCGTCGGGATAATTCCTTTTAGCTATGTGGGTTCGTATCTTTTATCTTCAAGCCTACTTGTGCAAGTTGAAACCACGATTTATTATGTGAAGGCCAAGATGAGGCAAGTTCACCGAAACTACCCCACATGAGCGATGTCTTCAAACGGCAGTTGCAAGGCCAAGTCCGAACGCCGTTGGCATTTCGATTCCTCTGATTGACTGAGCGGGACGGGGTACTACAACATACACCACTCAGAACAAGTCTCGTCCTCGAGACTTACTGAGTACTTACTTATTGACTTATCACTTTACTCAACATTCAAGAACCCTCGCATACGCTACGCCTATGCGTTTCCTCAATCCGAGCCACGCTCGCGCTACCCTCAATCTTTTCTTCGAATCTCTATTTTAAAATCCTCAACACTTTTCTATTCCTCAAGTCTCACTTGATTCAACGTATCACTTGGTTGGATCGTGCACATATTCCAGGCGTCCCCAAAATACATGCATTTCAGCCAAGCCTTGTGATAGCGAATCCGACGTCACCATTCGAGTCGGATCGTGCACGTATTCAAGCGTCCCTGATATACATGCATCTCAACCGAGCTCGCGAGTGGTGCCACCATAACTTCTATCGCTTTGCGCCGGGACGTCCGCCTATTCGCTAGGCTATGTCTTTTGGCTAAAGTCATTCGTCAGTATTCGAATCATAGTTCCCAAACAACAATATCAACACTGACCCCATCCTAAGGTCAAACCAAGTTGATAGTACGGGTTTTTCTACCCAAGCTTGCATCACTCCGATTTCTAAACATCGAGCATCGATTTCCTACGCACATCCCAACATTCGTCGTACGGGGTCCGAGTCATTCGGTAAAGCCATCCTACAACAACTCGCGTTCGACCAAATTCTCCGACGTATCAGTATCGCTCGTTCAACAAACCATTTCGTATAGTCCATCTCTTCGAACACGTTCGACATAATCTGCCTTTACAAATCCTTCCAAGTCAAGCACGTTACTACGTAATTCGCCGCTAAACTATAATCCACATTTTGCATTTCCGAAGTCGTCTATTCCAATTCACGAAACCGATCACAAGGTTGTCTAGCTTAACAACGTGTTGCGCCCCGATCTCGCGCGAGTCAGATTAACCGCGGTGGGCATGAATCACCATGCACGCTCCCGCGAGATAGTCATTCTCATCGGGACGTAACTCTTGTTTTGTGTCTAGACTAATTCATTCTCGATGCGCGGATTGGACCTACTCAATCCTCAAGTTCATTTCATTCATCGATCACAAGTCAAAACATCCTCGAATCTTCATTCGCATCAAACCGACAAGTCGAGACAATCAAAGTTGCCGCGTCCTGATTTTTCGAGTTCGATCATTCCCGCGACATGAATCACCATGTCAGCGCTCACGCGGAACGATCGCCCCAAATCCGACGCAACGCATGTGCGAGGCTAGAGTTGCGCTCGCGCAAGACAAGATCGTCGACGTTGTGGCCATCCGCATAACCATCAAGACACGATCACTTTCATCCAACATTCATCTCAATCAAAATCCAAAACATAGCATCCAATCGAACAATAACACTTGCACGATCGTCTTTCGCTGAGTTAGAGTACCCCCGAGTTATCGCATAGCGATCTTTGATACGCCTCAATACCATCGACGATATGCGTAACCTGACGATCTTCCTTTGCAACCAAATTCTGAGTCGTGCGAATGGTGCTATCGTCCGACTGGATAATTTCCTCGACATTCATAACACCAATTCCGATCATTTTCCCTCGAATCATTTACAATATCAATTTCCTCCAACCAATTTCACGTATTCTTCATCCGTCCATCTTAAGTCATCGACCAACTTATTTTTCTCAATTCGCATCGTTCGACATCCCTGAGCCTATCGCATACACCACTCAGGAATGAAGTCATTCAACCAATCCTCAACTTATTATTTGATTCAAAATCGACTTCTTCAATCCCGTTCGAACCATTCCTCAAAACCCAAGCACGCTCATCTATATCGCACCGACGACATCGTCGCTCGATAGCACCCCTATCGATACTCATCTTACTTTACTCAATCGAGTTCAACTCATTCTAGCTCGACGCTATTCAATTCCCGCACTCGACTTTTCTAAGGTCGACGCAACTTTGGTGTATATGCCCAGCCCGACTTAGCCAACCGTGCTTACGCAAACCATCTTTTATTTCTTATCCAAAAACTGTTCTCCTATGTTTTGCAAAATAGTTAGACTTATTGTATGGACATCCCGTGGAATAATTGAGAGAGAGCGCACCAACGATATCAACTTGCGAAAGCAACAGAGTTTGCGGAAACAACGAGTTAAAGAATTCAATCGGTTATCCAAGGACGTAAAGCCGTGCTCTGATACCATTATGTCACGCCCCGCTCCCGTAGGAGCGATCGTCCTCGCTAAGGCGTGATGCCGCACGAGCCTAGATTGCGCTCGTGCAAGGCGGATTCCATAACGGCCGATTTCAGCGGCTGCGACGAGGTCGTCGCACAGAAGTCCCGTGCAGAGACATTGATTTATAGCAGCGGAATAAGAACCAAACACAAGTTATTCAAAAGAAACTCTTTATTGATATTGGAACAACGGTTACATTTGGGGCGCAAGGCCAATGTTACAAGTCTCTCAAGCTCACTCAAGCTCACTTTTCTCTCATTACAAGTTCACTCTGCTCTCTCTCTCTCATCTCTCAATATTTATCGATCCAGCGGAAGCTTCGGAAGGCGATGTCCATACATTATGTCCCGTATAAGTCTTTACTCCATGCGGCCGTACGCTTCGAATCGCCAAGGAACTCCGTGCCTTGACGCATCCAAGCGAACTCCGCGCCACGAGCTTCTACCTGTGCCTGCACATGAAACACTGTGTGGGTGTCAGTACCACTGTACTGGTGGAGTGAGCTTCTCGCCCACCCATACAAATCCTACACGTTCATTTACTTTGTGCAGCTTAAATCCCTTTTCGATTGTCTTTCTACTCTTGCCTTAGGTTCAGTTTTAGGACCGGCGCCTTGGCGCAACTTGTGTGTCAAAACCATCCCGTGCTTGCAATGTCAACGTTACTCATACTTTGCCTCTAGACCACTTCTCGTGCCACAACGTTAACCTATCAGGTCGTGCTTGCCTTTCGGCCAGAATCAGAGACGCAACTACGCGGTAGTACCCAATTTCCTTACGATCGTGCTATAACTCCTTTGTGCCGTGCCTCGCAACTCAGTGCGACTCAACCATATCGCCGCCTCGCGGCCCCTTTGTTACTTTGATCGCCAACTGACCCAATCAAGACTTGTGGGTTTAGTGTCACACGACTGACTTTGCCTTGCGGCGGTTTCCCGACTTACACTCAAACAACTCAACCAACTTATGCAACTATATGCCGACAACTCAAGACTCAATGCCACATCTCGTGCCGAAGCACGTCGCCTATGTTGTAGCCATTCTTTAAGTCCAATACTTGTATTCTAGCTTGTATACACCTTCGATAACTCAACTCAATCCAAAGGCATACCCACGGATCTGCCGCTATGCCGACTCATCTATATGATTTGGTCACTGACTCCCAGAGCCATAGTGGACTCCTTTTTGCTGAGTATAGGATGGACCTTCTTTGGGTAGCTAGCCCTATTCCGCGTCCACCGAATACTTTGCCCCAGGCGCAGCTTGGCTCCCAGAGCCTTTATGTTTCCTTAGGCCGCAATCGGTCCCGTGGCGCCACAGGTTGCCGATTCGGAGAAACTCTACCTTGTCGACAAGTTATCCATGACCATGCAAGACCGACTCAAACTGACGTCTCACATAGTCATTCACTTCTGGTGTTACCATCTCTTTTAGTGCCATTCCTCTCTTTTAGTGCCATTTCTCACATCTGAGATCTTGCCTCGACGACCCGTAGTCGCGAGCATTGCTCTTTCTTGCCTCAACGACCCAGTCGTGAGCATTTCTTTCTTTCTTCCTTTCTTTTAACTCAAGACAACAACTTATTTAGACACTTTCCAAAACTCAACTAATCAATCGTGGCCCGTGCCTTTAAAAACTCTAGGATCGTGCAAACGTGCCTCAACTCGACTTCCGCTCTACGCGGAGCTATCGCCCAAGTCATACTTTATATGACGGGCCGTAGGATCGTGGGACTATTTAAGTTGACAATCGCAGAATGAGCGGGACAGTACTTGGAACGACTTAGGTCGACCGGCATAACTTTGCCTAACTTACTCAAGCCTACACTTATCGAGCAAAGGCTGCGTCGAGCCTTGCCTCGATGGAACTTGTCGTGCACCGTTCCACATTGAACAACCAAGTCATTTGGGTACATAGACTTGCGCCAGCAGTCGTGCGACGCAATTTAACTCTTGGGCAAGCCAAGGCTATGCCAAGCCCTGGACGATGGGACCGTGCATGCTTTATGAAGCATTTATGCGGACGACGCCTATGACTTAGGCTATTTCTTAGTTTTTGTGAAAAGGCCAACTTTACTTCTTTCCAAGTCGTGGGACGAAGGGCGACGCCTATGACTTAGGCTACGATCATAACTTGTCTACTCAACCAACTTCCTTCTCCCAAGCCACGGGACGAAGGACCGAGTGTCTTTTTCAAAACATACCGTGGACCAACTCTAAGCCGACCATTGGATGTTTTCCATATTCTAACTCAATTCGACTCGTCGGGATAATTCCTTTTAGCTATGTGGGTTCGTATCTTTTATCTTCAAGCCTACTTGTGCAAGTTGAAACCACGATTTATTATGTGAAGGCCAAGATGAGGCAAGTTCACCGAAACTACCCTACCTGAGCGATGTCTTCAAACGGCAGTTGCAAGGCCAAGTCCGAACGCCGTTGGCATTTCGATTTCTCCGATTGACTGAGCGGGACGGGGCACTACACGTACCGTATTGGTATGTGTGCAATTTTGGACTTTGTGCTATCTCGGTTTGTATGCACGTACGAATTTACGTGGCGCCTTGGTTTGTGTATCATCTTGGACTCCGTACCGTATTGATTTGCATGCATACGTCGACTTGTATGCCGCATTGATTTACGTGCTTCCTTGAATCTCGCTCCGTCTCGATTTGCATACATGCCACGATTTACGTGTCGCAATGATTCGTGTGCCATCTCGATATTCGTGATCCCTCGATTTATGTGCACGTCTCGATTTACGTACACGTCCCGTTCCTGTTCGCCTCGATATTTGTGCCATCTTGATTCTCGTGCACGTCTTGATTTGTGTACTAGGATCGGTCTACGTGCGTGTCTCGATTTACGTGTACGTTGTCTTCTATTCATCTCGATCTTCGAGTCATCTCCATTCTCGTACGCGTCTCGATATACGTGTACGTCTCGGTTTGCGTGCCCGTATCGGTCCGCGTGCCTTAGTTTTCGTGCCAGATCCATGCGCTTCTTACAGGACCCGTACGGTATAGCCTCCTACCATCCTCCGTGCTTTCTGTTATTATTTAATTATTTAATTCTAATGATTGTTTATTATGTGTTCTGAGGACCTCGATGGGCGTGCTAGCTTGGATCCAGATCGCCGAAGACTTGCTTACCTAGCCGAGCCCTCTAGGCAAGTATCCCTTGTTCATCGACGGCTCTTGCCCTCTCTCCTAGATTTTATTGCATTTAATTAATTAGTACTTGTAAATTGTATAATCATGAGTAGTGTAGCCTAGTAGTAGAACTGCCATGATGATAACTTAGGATAGCTTGGTCCGATACCGGGATAGACCGTATCGGACAACTCGGATGGGTCATCCATACCTCCGAGGACACGAGCACGACTCACTTGTACGGATTGTCCCCGTATGCCTCGTGTCCGACTCGCGGTCGGGTAACGGCTCTAGCTAGCTATTCTTATGGCTGTGATTGTGCTTGGGTTAGAACTATGGACGTGTGCTGTGATGCGCCCTACGAGGCGATTTCTAGTTATATGCATTGGCTTGGCATCCAGTACGCATCGTAGTGCTGCTGGAGGCCGAGACTTAGTGTTATCGGCTATCGATTTGTTCCCAGTACGCATCGTAGTGCTGCTGGTAGCTGAGACTTAGTGTTCTTAGCCTACGATTCTGCGATTCTGCGGCGGGTTGCGCCGAGTGGATTTTAGCCCCAATTCGTAGGGTGCTCCCGTCCAGAATACAAAGGAGACTTTGCCGAATTTTTTCAGAATTCCCGATCGGGAATTCGGTTCGAAGGATTGGGCAGAACCATTCCTTTGGTTTGCTGGACTGGGCTCGTGCATGTTCACCTTGGCATAGTATACCTGATCCCATTGCCTGCTAGGTAGACTCCATACTAGATTAGTCGCCTAGCTCCTGACCTGTCTTGTCCGTCGGATAGCGTAAGGAGCACGGTTCTACTCGGAAGACGGTCTGCAACCCTGGTCCTTGTTTGGTTTAAGGGTTGTGGATCTGCTCCAGAGTGGTTCATGCAATCCTTGCCACTTTTCCGACGGTATTTAATTAATATATTCTTGTCCCCTGACCATTCATTCGTAGGAGTTATCCTAGTCTAGCCAGCTAGGACTGATAGTTGTCCTAAGTGTCGGGATTTGTGATTTTGGATATATCAGAAGATTGATTACTAGGGAGAGTATGTCTCGAGAATATTGATTGATAGACTCACGTGGACTCTTGGATCGTGTTGCTATTTCTTTTGATGATGTTCTAATTCGATCGGACATGACTGTAGATTCTTGGATTTTGATGATCGCGAATGTTTCGTGGAACGAGGAGAATATCGAGAGTATTATTATATGATTTTTACTCGACTTTCCAAGCGCCCAAAACCTGGTACCTTTGCTGTATCCCGGTAGTTGGGAGACTTAGTTGCTGATAGCCTGAGATCAATGACTCGGAGGATTCTTGTGAGCCAGAGGGCCTAGCATTGTCTTTAGTGATTAGCCTAGTACCAAGTGATCGTATTTTCCTGATATGATATTTATCCCATCGGGGATGGGAAGACTATTGATAGATTGTTCCGGTGGGTAGACCTACTTGATGGTTAGAGCTGTAGACCCCCATGTGTACTTGAGATGCTACTATAGTAGAGATCCTGACCATGTACCTGACCTGGTATCCATGCCACGATGTGGGCAGAGGACTCCAAGTGATTGACCGATTGACCATGTTCCTGACTTGACTACTTGTACCCGTGCTGGTACTATTCTATGTGTGCACTGAGATGCTATCCTATGTCTGCACTGAGGTGCTATCCTACGTGTTAGGGGTGCAACTCGGGCGGGCTAAACCCGAGCCCGATCGGGTAAACCCGATAATGGGTTGGGTTAGGGTTGAAGATACTCGGGTTCGGGCTCGAATTTGGGTTCAAATATTTGAACCCAATCATAAATCGGGTTGGGCTCGGGTTCATGTGTCGGGCTACCCGAAGAACCCGAAACCCGACTTATATATATATATATATATATATATATTATATATATATATATATATATATATATATATATATAAAAAAATATATATATATATATATATATATATATATATATATTGCCATACTTCTTAAATAAAAAAGTGTAAATCCTAAATTTCTTCACCCAAACTTTTCAACTATTTATCCTAAATCTTATTTTAGTTTGTATTTTGTAATGATCAAGACTTGATTGCTATTTGATTATGTGTTTAATACTACTTTTGTATAAAATTATTTTAATTAGTATATTAGAGCCCGATAAATCCGATGGACCCGACCCAACCCGAGCCAAACCCGATCCTTCGGGTTTGGTCTTGGGCTTCATATGTTGAACCCAAGGTCGGGCCGGGCTTGGGCTCGGGCTAGGCTTATGATTCATCGGGTTGGGCTCGGGTTGACCTCAAGCCCGACCCAACCCGCCCGAGTTGTACCCCTACTACGTGTGCACTGAGGTGCTATTCTATACGTGCACTGAGGTGCTACACGCTTCTACGTGCTATATGGCAGTGCATTCATCTTCCAGCACGGACATGGTAGTTGGCCAGTAGTTTTAGCGTGGTTAGGACTGATTGACTGCTTGCTGCATTACACTAAGAATGAATCAAGATTTGAGACTTTAGTGTCGAGGTGGATTCGTACTTAGTGTACCCGTACTGAGGTACGACATCTAGGAGGATGAGCATGTGACCACGGCATGTGATTCCAGATAAATGTAGGGTTAATCTAGGCAACTAAAGATGGTAGAAGCATTGGGAGGGAGCAGAATCTCGAGATCGTGCATGCCAGCCGCCACAGGTGCTATGATTACCTGTCTAGCGCAAGGCTGACCGCCCCGGATATTGTTATCGTCCGCAATAGCGGATGGCAGTATCCGACTACTATATGTACTACCATATGATTGATCTGTTTCGCATGGTTGCCTTTGAGGGACCAGTTCTTATCCATGTGCTATGCGTTATTATTTGGCCTCGTTAGCCCTGCTGGACATAGCACGATCTGAGGATTCTTATATTGCATTGTTGGGGTAACCCAACCTCCATATAGATAGCCGTAGACATTTGAGTGGCCGCTTATTCACCTAAATTGTATGGCTTGTTGCTTGCTAAGCTAGCTGGCACGTAACGCTGTCCCGGTGCGGTAATTCATTCCCTTATTCTTGTTTGATATAGGGGTAGGTTACTGTTCCGATGTCAGACTACGAGTTCCAGTTGGCGATGCAAGTATTAGTGGATGTTAGGATGGCTGTGATGATTGTTGGTTACTTACGTATTAGTTGGATTGCTGCCTTATATTCTGTAATCGTGCGTTGGTACCGCACGTTCCTTTACCCTCATTGTCATGCCCCGATCCGGGAAATCGCTCGTCCTCGCTAGATTTCACCCGAATCATCGTCCTCGCTGGGGCGTGATGCCGCACGAGCCTGGAGTTGCGCTCGTGTAAGGCAAGATAACAGGTTCACATAGAACTATCTCAATTTGATAACATAAGCAGCGGAAGGAAAACAGAGTATACAACAAGAATCTCTTTTTATTCATAATGAACTGAAGGTTACAAAGGCTCTGAATAGCCTAACTTAACATGCCAATTGGCTACAACGCTCATGATCTCTCTAGCTCACAAAGGATTACATTGTTCCATACATTATGCCTCTTTATAGCCACCAAGTAGTCTTCGATCGAACATCTCCATGTCGCAAGTCCGAACGCATATGTGGTAGCTCCTCTTGAACGCCAAGGACTCCATACCTCGGCACGTCCAAGCCAAGCTCCGCCCCGAGCCGAACATACCTGAACATGCACATAACTAGTGGGGGATTAGTGCTTTCGTCCTCGCTTCATACTGATCAAGACCCGTTCGCACCCAAACCAAACACTTAATCATTTTAGTGAAACATGCATCTTAATTTGTGCTCTTTCTATTTAGCCTTAGGATCAGTTTCATGGCAATGTTTATGCATAGCAACTTTATCATAACATGTCCACTACCGTGTTCCTGTAGCAGATACAGTTAGGTATAATATGAACGTAAACATAGTGTTCGTGCTCATCTCCGTCCCATTTTCCTTAGCCTGCACTGGTTAGAACTTACGTAAGAAACCATATAATTCACGCAACATTCCGACCATAAACTTAGACAATGCATAAGGGTCGCAGGCCCTGCGCCTGCACCCAACTCTCATCTCTGCCCACCGGCCCTATCTATATGAAGGTCACGGTGTTTCGTACCGTAATGGACTTGGCATCTCTTATGTGTAAGCCTACTATCACTTCGATACGGGTTGCTAGCCCAGTATCCGAAGGATCCCAAACTTACGGATATCATAGCTTATCACAGCACTGGACGGTCGCAATCCGTTCGAATGATGTGCACCATAAATACCACACATAATTTCCTCCTAGGCCGAACGGTCCCGGTGTGTCACGCCCCAGAACCAGAACACTGGAGAGCGGGGGCAGACATAGCCAGCTACGTATAATAAAATGGGATCCATTCCACTATACGGTCACGGCTGTCTAGATATATGAGGGTTTATCTACAAGCCAACAGTCTCCTATGGTCAATAACAAGCCTAGTGTCTCAATCAACAAGCAAGTAATGATAGTTACAAGATATCAGACCACCAAATATACAATTGTAAGGCATCCCAAACATTACATATCCAGATGATCATGAAGCTAGTCGTACAAAATGTGAGGACTAGCAAGAGTTAAGTCATACATGATCAACCTCGAGTTGCCAATCATGATTGCAGCCCGTAGGCAGACAGAAAGTAAAGTGCATCGAGCTAACAAGTGCTCGTCGGCTAAATGCCTCAAAAGAATAACGTACAATTGCAGTGGGAGAACAAAAGAAAACCCACTCGTTGCCCTGGTTACGTCTGGCGGTCACCATCGGGCTGGAAAGCAGGTAGATCCTTTGCTGCTGCTCCGGTATCTGGCCATTCAAAACCAGCTGGGTCAGACCCCAGAAAGAGCAAGTGCCACAAAGGAGGCTTCACTTAGGAACTAAAACCAGCAATTAGCACAAGAGTAATAATTACATAATAAAGACAATAATTAAGGCTTGATATTAAAAGAATAACAACAGCAAACTGAGTACGAAGAAACCATTCAAGTAGCCAGGTCACAACCCTTAAACCAAACAAGGACCGGGGTTGTAACCCTTCGCCTGAATAGAACTCCGTCTCCGATCTTGTTGGTAAGGTAAACGTATCAAGCATGACAGGTGATATACGATGAGATAACCATGGGACTATTCAGATAACCAGGTTACAACCCGTAAACCAAATAAGGACCGAGGTTGTAACCTTTCGTCTGAACAGAACTTGGCTTCTTCCACCATTTATCGGCAGGATAAATATAAGAAATCAGGACATGTAACAATCTCGTACAGAATCAAGACAAGAATAGACTGGTAACTCCATCCAACATTTCACGGCCAAGCAATAAGTACGGCTTGATACTTTAACTAACTAGGGTTATCACAGGCCTAGTTACTAGCAAGATGCAATGAGAATTCCAAGTCCGGTTACCTGTTTGTTACTACCTGAGTGATCCCAGCAAAAAAAGAAAAAGATAGCATGATATAGCAGACACACTGTAGTAAGATACATGTGTCCTAAGGTACCACACTCGACGGCGGGCTGGAAGTGCGCTCATCTCGACGGATAGCAACAAATCCCATGTATATATATATATAAGGCCGGGACCAAAGGGGCAACAGGTAACTGGGAAATTCTCCATGAACTATTTGATCAATCTAGTCATTAACCTAGCCAGATTCAGTATGAATCCCTGACCGTGGTACTCAGGGATCATGCCCTAGACATGATGCAAGACACAACCGGACTAGTAGTTTATACAAGCACAATCATCCACGGTGTCCAGGCCAATGAATTGATTTGTCAAGAGTGGGCCACGACGGGCCACTATCATTATCATTATTACTTTATCAAGAGTGTGCCACGACGGGCCACTATCAAGCATGTCAGGGTACTTGTAAAGAGTGCACCACCACGGGTCACTGTCGTGTCATGAATTAGCAGGTCAAGTTATCAGGTCAAGTTATCATGTCAGGAGTGTACCACGACGGGCCACTATCAAGCATGTCAGTTCTTGGTCACACCATGCCAGGTACAATTATCATTTCAATCATGTCAATCAAATCGGGATTATCAAGTTAGGGACAAAAGGCGTAAGGATATAAAATGGGCGTAAAAATACACAATAAGGAGTTACAAAATATGGGCAAATAATAATAAAATAATAGTACACAGGGCTATAGGAGAGTCATGTGGCTAAGGCATATGCGGCCAGGAATGATCTCATGCGGCTGGAAAGAGAACAGTCCATGCGGCTGAATAGGGTCAGGCGCATGCGGCTGAGCTAGGAGGAGGGTCATATGCGGTTAGCGGGGGCAGGTCTCATACGGTTGAAGGAGATCAGAGTCTATGGGGCTGGGAGTGGGCGGAGTCCCATGCGGCAGCAGGGAGAAATGCTTAGGTGGCTCAGAGGGGAGAGTACCCATGCGGCCGAGAGGGTGCTGTACATATGCGGCCAGGAGCAATGAATGCATATGCGGCTGAAGGAGCAGTGGAGCCTATACGGCTCGAACGAATCCGGGTCATGCGGTTTAAGTATGGCGGGCACATATGCGGCTACATAGGTAAGAGGGCGCATGCGGCTAGATGGCTGAGTCTCATGCGGTCAGGTAGGAAGCAGGTCTATGCGGCTAGCAGGACCAGAAGGCACATGCGGCTCGGGGAAGAAGTTCTCATGCGGCCAGCGGGAAGCAAGACCTATGCGGCTCAAGAGGAGCGGAGTATTATGCGGCTAGATGAGTTCGGCCCTCATGCGGCTCAAAGTACTACCAGTCATGCGGCTGAAGAGAACACTTGTCGCATAAAATATTCATGCGGTCAAGTCGAGCACAGTTCATCTTCTCCAAGATTCCGAGAAGAAGAACACCATGAGAGCCAACTTCTCAAGCTTCATAACTCTATCATCCGGAGCCCAAATCCGAACTTCCATAGGTCAAAATAGGGTAGAACGAAATTCTCAACAACATGGAACCATCAAAACTTAGTAATAACAAGATTAAGTAAATCAAAACCCAAGAAATCCGAAAATAACATAAACTTAGATCTACAAGAATCTAGCCATGGAAAGTAAAAATACCAAGTACTAAAGAGTGTTAGAATGCTGCAAAGAAGAGAATGAAATAATAAAATTCGGGTTCTTCCATGAAGCAAGATGCACTTGCCTAGACCTTCCTGGTAGGTGAGGAAGTTAATGAAGGAGAAGAAGAGTAATGAGGAGAGAGAAGGAAGAAAGGGTTAATAAATGGGGATGGTGGTGGTAGGTAGGGGTTCATGCTAGCCCAAACCAAGCCAAACAAATCCAAGCCCAACCCGAACCAAGCCAGGCCAAACCGAGCCAACCCAATCCTCCTCCTATCCAAATAAAACCAAGCTCCACTAATCCGAATTAATCCATGAACAATAAATGACAACTAAACCACAATGCTAAATATGAAAATAAACCACAACTAACTAATCAAAGAAAAAGAGAAATACGGGTCAGAAATACGAACACGTATAAAATACGTATCACAAATTTTGGGGCACTACACGGTACCCCGGCGTAACCGTCCGAGGGAAGCCGTACCCGTGCACGGGCCATCCGAGTCCATTGACCATGTAATACGTACCATAGCATACAACTCATATCGTTCCAACCAATCTTCCGTTCCATAAACATAATCTCGCACCATAAACATATTCGTATCTCATAAACATAATCCACCATCCGTATGGGGAGCTCCGTCGGCGTTATGCCCCAACACATCCATATTGATGCACGACGCCCAACGGCTTAGTCATCTCATACTCATATTCAACGCGTAACATTCGTAAGTTATTCTCATAGCCTAATTCCGTAGTTACTTAGTCTTTTCGTAGCATAAGTGCCCGAGGGCACGTTCAGCATCGTAATCAATATTCTACGCCTAGTGTTCAATGTTCTCGAAGGCGTACACGTAATGCACATCTCGATATTGTCTTTCAATGTTCTACCATCACCGTCCTACCGCGACTCGTACACTTGATGCACGCCGCTTCAATTGTTTGATTGTTCAATATTCTATCTTAGTGTTCGACACATACTTGGACCTTTTGTCGCTAAGCCACGCTCGCTAACTCGATAACATATTACGCATACAATGATATCTCTTATTAGACGTGAAGGAATAGGGAGAGAGAGTCAAGAACCTGCCCACCTTAAGCCGATACGCCTTGCCGTCTCGTCGATTGAAGCATCTCGCTTCCATAACTCGATCGCATAGCTAACTCCCGGACTTAGCTATTCCTTTGAACTACTCGGTTGATTTGGCCTATCGCGCCCATGCCACAATCCGTTGCAAGGCCACGATTTGGTTTCGCGGACACTTTATTGTATAAGACAAAATGCTGACCTCTTATCGTCCAGCGTAAAAGCATAGCCTGCACACCAGATCAACTAAAGTCAGCACTAGCTCAAACGAGACTTATCCTTTGTATCGATTCGATTCATAGATTCCAACCGACTCAAAGCTTACCTTTGGCCAACGTAACTCTTGCATCGATTCGCATCGATACTTCATCGGGTCAACGCAACTCTTCGAGTCAACGACTCATCATAATGCACCGAGCGGAGCGAGGCATTACACTCATTACTGCTGTTTATACATGTTATACCTGTCATATATTATATCATGCTGGTTTTCTTCGCCCATCCTTGAGCCTTCCTTTCTGGTACTTGCTGCGGTTGGCCTGACCAACCCTGGATTGTTCCCAGATTGCCCGTGATCGATCCTATGGATCTTCTACACCTGATTTGGGAGACGTGCTGCAGTTCCTGACCATGAAGGAACTGTGTGGGAAGGTATTTTTGTCTATATTATTTCTTATTGTAGACTCTCTGATTATCATATGAGTATTTTCTGTCTTTCATATGATTGTCTCTCTTGTAGTTATTTCATGGATTATTGCCTGTAGATATGAGATCAGATTTAGGCCATAGACTGCTTGCATGCTAGGATACCCAACAAGATTAACAGCCATGATCGCCGTATAACATTTTCATACCTTATACGGTGTAGCTGGCCTACGTCCGTCCTCGTATTCCGGTACGGGGGCGTGACACGGAAGCTTCGGAAGGCGATGTCCATACATTATGTTCCGTACAAGTCTTTGACTCCATGCGGCCGCACGCTTCAAATCGCCAAGGAATTTCGTGCCTCGATGCATCCAAGCGAGCTCCGCACCACGAGCTTCTACCTGTGCCTGCACATGAAAACTATGTGGGTGTCAGTACTCAACTGTAATGGTGGAGTGAGCTCCTCGCCCACCCATACAAAACTGACACGTTCATTTACTTTGTGCAATACAAGTCCCTTTATGATTGTCTTTCTAGTCTTGCCTTTGGATCAATTTTAAGACTACGACGCCTGACCAAACCAACGTGCAACGACATGGTCGTGCTATAATGCCAACGTGTATTTCGATCGAGGCAGTGCCTCATCGCGTATGTACTTGATCGAACTTCAACTCAGGATGGCAGGGTCGTGCCATACTCTATTCGTGACTTCAACATATTCAAGGCAGTACTTCGTCGAGGAGAAACTTATACGAACTCGATCGTGCCAAGACTTTCCTTAAACCAAAGAGCCTCTAGACCAATTCTCGTGCCAACGACGTCAACGGGACGACTCGTGCTGGTCGTGCCTCTAGACCTTGCTTAGAACTTGTTTGTGCTTCAAGATTGAGGTCGTGCCTCGTAACTTATCAAGACTTATCCATGCTACCGCCTTGCGGTCTTCCTGTTCGACTCATAAACCAACTTAGACAAGACTTGTCAAACCTAGTGTCGATTTTCTGAACATCTCGACGCCAAGTATCGATGCCAAGCACGGTGCCTATGCTGCAGCCCAATATTAGGCCCAGACTTGTGTTACTGACTGGACATACATTCAAGTTCTAAACTCAATCCAAAGGCATACACGCAGTTTGTCGCTATTCTGCCGACCCATCTACATGAGTGGTCACTAGCAATGTCAAGCTATCTTAGACTCGGCTCGAGATATCGGCTCGTCCCTCCGTGGGTAGCTAGCCCCGGAAGTGCCAAGTATCTCCCATGCGGTTATCCAGCATCCTACCGTGAGCCGCCTCGCTTCTCCCGGGCCGACTTGATCCCGGTGCCCCGACGATCATTCGAGAAGACTACATCTTGTCGACAAGTTGTCCAATGACAATGCAAGACTCAACTGTACCTACCAAGTACTTCCTTAACCATAACTATGCATTCCATCTTTCTATCGAGACTCCCAAGTAGCGAAACCGATCTCGTGTGCTTCCTTATCGAGACTTAGCGAGACTCCCAAGTAGCAGGACCGATCTCGTGTGCGGGACGTATCAAGACTTAACGAGACTTCTAAGTAGCGGGACCGATCTCGTGTGTTTCTTTTCGAGACATAGCGAGACTCCCAAGTAGCGGGACCGATCTCGGCAACAACCAGTCGCGTGGACTTCCTTTGTCCGTGGCATGCTTTTCACTAAACCGACCGTGGCTCGTGCCTTAGACAGACCTGGTTCTCTAGGCGACGCTATCGCACAAGTCATATACTTTATACGACGAGCCTTGCTTTCGAGGGACTACGCGACTTGACAACCGCAGCTAGAGTGGGACAGTGCTAGAAACGGCTTAGACCGACCGTCACAACTTTGCCTAACTTATTTGTGGAACGACTTGACAAGCAAAGGCTACGTCGAGCTTCGCGTCGAGGGAACGTGCCGTACACGCGTTCAACTTGAACAACCAAGTTCTCGGGTGCCTAGACTTAAGCTAACAGCCGTGCAAGACGACTTAACCTACGTGACATGCGAAGGCTATGCCAAGCCTTGGACAACGGGACCGTGCATGCTTTATTAAGCATTCATGCGGGCGACGCCTATGACTTTAGGCTAATTCGAGTGTTGGGGCAAAACGACGGGACCGTGCATGCTTTATCAAGCATTCAAGTGGGCGACGCCTAGGACTTAGGCCAATTCGAGTGTCGTGGCAACTTAGCAACTTAGGCCAACTTCCTTCTCCCAAGCCATGGGACGAAGGATCGAATGTCATTTGAAAACACGCTGAGCACACTTCTAAGACGACCGTGGGACAATTTTCCATGTTCTAAGACATTCCAACCCGATGAGATTATTTCCTTAGCTATGTGGATGCGTCTCTTTTGTTATCAAGCCTAACTTGTGCAGGTTAAAAACATGCGAGTTATTAAGTGAAGGCTAAGATGAGGTAAGTTCACCGAAACTACCCCACCTGAGCGAGGAGTCGCCTCGACCGAACGAGCCTTCGAGCAGCCGTTACAAGGCTAAGACCAAACGTCGTCGGCGTTTCGATTCCTCCGATTAACTTTGCGGGAGGGGGCACTACAACCGCCCCCCCAGCCTTCGCCTCAGCCAAACGCCTCCCCCGCCCCCGCAGCCAAACGCCTCCCCCACCATGTCACGCCCCGACTCGCTGAATCGGTCGCCATCGCCTTGGCTCGATATAAATTGATCCCTACGGGTCAGGACGTGATGCCGTGCAAGTCTTTAATGGACTTGCACAAGGCAAGGATATGCAATTGGAAATTCCTTTCGACTCGACGCGTTGAAATTAAACAGTACAGAGAGTTGAAGACATAGCATAGGAAGAAATTTAGCTTTTCATTCATAAGCTTGCAAAGTATGTGCAAGGTCATTTTTACATTACATATGTCGTTGCGGCTACATCTTAAAACACAAAAGAAAAACTCTCGACAAGCTTGCCCTGAAATAATCCTTGTCGTTCCATACATTCACGCCCCTTTATACATTTGAACAAAGCCTTCGATCTGAGTTGGGCTTCAAAATACTTCAAAATAGGAGAGCTTCGTGCCGCCTCCCGTTCTTCAGCTTCAGGTCTAGTCTCGAGCTCCCGCAGCGCGTTCGTTACCTGGGGAGTTGGGGGTTAGCAAACTTGCTAGTGGATGGGACGAACCCACTCGTCTAAACCGACACTGCTTATTAAGGATTCTAGCATACGAAGTGATCTTTCTATTTAGAACTATATGAATTGCAGTTCATATCGAAGGCACATTTTAAACGATAACACATAACCAATTTAAAGGCATTCTTACCACGTCCGTGCTCCTTTCCTGCACAAAATATACATGATACTTACCACCTGCACAAGACAATAGGTGAGCATGCAATCTATCCTATATGCGGTCATTGGTGATATCGACACCATGAAGGACGATTACGTAGCCTTGCGACGCGCCCTCCAGTCCAGGTAGCGAGCCTAACTGGAGGTCTCGCAATGCCTCGCGCCGAAGCATGATTTCCATAATTTTCTCCTAGGCCGATTCGGTCCCAGGGCCCCGGGTACCGTCTCGAGGAAAGCTCACCTTGTGCACAAGTCGTCCTTGTCCATGCGAATGTATGAACAGTTTAATATGTATGAAGTAAATTGCATAGCGTAACCATTATCAAGTCACATAATCATTCCTACTCGTACAAGGGTCCTTTTCCCCGAAACCGTACGTTCTGATTTAGCTTTCCCGTAGGCACCAAATTCTCCGAGGCATGATGTACCGCAACCAAGGTTTTCCTCGTTGTGTTTTGCATGGCATGAAATATATTCTATCTCTTTCTTAGAACTTTATCTTTTCTCTACTTAGTGTGAACCTATCGATACAGAGTTAACTTCTCTAGGTTGATATATTATCCCGAGCTCTTGATCTTAGTGGCAAGCATACATCCTGTTAGCATCATCGATTTGAACGTTAAACTTTAAGAATTTAGTTGGCGGAAAGGAGTAGAAGAGAAGGGGCCAAAGAACCACCCACCTAAGGAGATTGCGCCGAGAGTAGGAGAACGCTTCACGACGGTCAAGCGTCAGTTACACAAACTCCTGCAATGGCACGAGCATCGAATTAGAACCCTTCTTTCAATCCTTCCTTCGAAATTCCCAAAGACGCAATCAAAAATCGACGCGAAAGCACACTATCAAATCCACGCAACTGTCACGACCCGCACCCGGATATACGGGTACGAATACGTAGACGACGCCCAGCCTACGCCGCAGTATCGGCGGTAGAACGCTGTCTAGTACCCAATAAATATACACTATATCTAGAAGGCCTATAACTATAAATATACTCTAGTCACATCACAACAGCTAGGGATGATAAGACAAGAAAGATAACTAAAGCACAAGAACAACTAGAAACTACTAGAAGAAATCATAAGACAGGAAATAAAGAAGGAAAACAAGACAAACTAAGGATAACTACCAGGCAACTCACATAGAAGAATAGTGAGATCCACCTCAGCTAGCAACATCATGAAGCCCACTAATGGTATAACAACTCCTAAAATATTATCAACGGTATCCTGTCAGGAAAATGAGCAAGTACAGACACTAACAGCAGTTCCATGTGAATTGACAAATACTATAAGAGACAGTATAATGAAATACAAGACAAAGATATAGGCGACTTGGGAACCATTCAAAAGCCGAGTTACAACTCTTAAACCAAACAAGGACCGGGGTTGTAACCCTTCTTCCGGACAGAACCTAGTCCCATCATCATGGTACAGTATAAAAGACAGGTAGAGCATATGAGAAATGAGTCATAACATGGTGAAAGTACAGTAAGTAAAGGTGAACTGGAATGTAAGATATGACAACAAATAAATAAAAAGTGATTTGAATTATTAGGGCGAAATGTGATCGGCTGGGAAAACAAGGGAACAAGTTCGAGTGGGACACGATATATCAACATGAAGATAATCTCGTCTACTACAAACTCCAAGAAGGAAGTTTCTAGAGACTGGCATCCCTGATGCTCTAGAATTCCAAGTCACGGTAAAGAGCATTTAAAGATCAAAATTAATTATATAGAAATGAATTATTGAAAATAATTCATTAGAAATTTCGAAAAATAATTCGGGAATTTCAGGGGGCTTACATCCTACCCACCTTATAGAAATTTCGTCCTCGAAATTAAAGTTGTAGTAGGGGTAAAACAAGATAGAAAGTTTTTAGGCAAAAACTTAGGCACGATCATAGAATGACAAGTTTGCACGATTAAGATAATCAATTCACAATTATTCAGGCACGATGAAAAATTTCCGCACGATAGAATCAAAATAGGAACAGAATCATATAGGCACGATTATAGATAAGTTAAGTCATTGGAACACGATTTAGAGACGATTAAGAGAATCGAAGATATACATGAAGTACAAGTAAAAACTAACCATGACCAAAACAAGGTTTGGCATGGTTGAGATAAAATTTCAGACACAAACAAAAATCGAAATCAAGGTCTTATAGGCCCGATCAAGATTAAGGAGTATGATTACTAAAATCATGAAATACGATCCAAGTTCAGTTGTGAATGACGAATAAATCATGAATTTAAAATCAAGGTCTTAAAAGCACAATTTAGAAGCAAGATGATACGCATATTTATGATCGTTAAAATTATGATCAAGGAACTCCAAGTTGCCTTAGTCACGCTAGATCATCTAGGCATGATTAAGCACAATGAGTTCAGATATAATCCGAAAATTAAATCAGGGTCGAAAAGGGTATAGGCACGAGTGTTCAAAATCCAACATGATCAGAATCAAAAGGCAATGCACGAGGGTTAATAGCATTGAAATCCAACCATGATAAAGAAATTTGTCTCAACACGATCTAAGTTGATCAACCTTTGAGTAAATCAGAATTTGGGCCAGATGGAGAATAAGATCAACGAAGGCTGGGCACGAGAATCCAAGGATGAAAATCCAAGTCACAAAGGAATTTGAAGTCATCTAGAATCTAGTCAGCAACCAAGACTCTTTGGCACGATAAACAAGACGACCAAAATTGATTGGTCATGGACAGAAGGAAATCAAAATCTTAATAGTATCGAAATTTAAGAAACAAATTAGATATAAAAATTTCAAAAAATTTCAAAGTTTTTAAGTGTAGACAACATATGTAGATATGAGATAGTTGATTTGTGTAATCAAGACATAGCTAAACAATGCGAAGGAAATGACGGTAAGATGAGAAAATCATCATGCGATGAGAGAGAAAATAATGATAAACAAGAAATAATGGTAGAAATTATCTTGCTCAATTGGTAAAAGAAGTGAATCAACTTAAGATATGACCTGATAGCCATACACGTCTATCCAAATCATGTTGCCAGAATTTACGCCACATCAGTAAACATAGCTGCAATAAACGATAGAGTCCATAACTAAGGTATACACCCTATAATCATGTCATCTAGATTCCTTACCACGCCAACCGGTATGGCTGCAAGAGAATCTAAATTCCATAACTAGGATAGTATATCCAAAATTAGGCTCCATGTCCCTGTCAGGCTAGCTAATATGACTGCGATAAATTCCAACTCCATAAGTAAAGTAGACATTTATCGTTCCCATCGTCTCCATCAAATATGTTTATCAGGATATCTTAACTCAATCCTTAAAAACTTATCTTCAAACAGAATCAAAATCGAAGTCAACAACGAACGAACATCAAGATTCAAAATTTTCAACAACGGATCAAGGATAAGTAGATGGAAACTAGCGGAAACAGATCCCGAGGTAGAGTTTAGAATAAAATTCTCATGAGATGTCCAAAGGTACTATCTAGGTCAAGATAAAGGAAATCATTGGAATATAATCTAAAACAATCTCAACCTGATATGAGACTGGCGAATCATATTCTCGTCTCGACCTAGGAGATATATAAGTTCAACTTATACCTTCCCTCTGGGGTCCACAAACTCATTCCAAGAAAGAATGAAGTTGATAACGGACAGATGTTTCAGAAATCAGGGCGGACAGAACAAATGGAAAAAGTTTCGAAAGTTCGAAATAAGATTCCCAGGGGTCATCCCTGGAATCTACCAAGAGTTCCTAATATGTGACTGAGTACCAAATTTCTAAAATATTCCATGACTCAACCTTAATCCTAGGGCAGGCTCGCAGTAGTACAGAAAAGCTCAAGTACTACCACGACTTCGCATTAATTGCAAAGACTGACCTGCATGGGCCACCACTAAAAATGTGTCACGACCCGCACCCGGATATACGGGTACGAATACGTAGACGACGCCCAGCCTACGCTGCAGTATCGGCGGTAGAACGCTGTCTAGTACCCAATAAATATACACTATATCTGGAAGGCCTATAACTATAAATATACTCTAGTCACATCACAATAGCTAGGGATGATAAGACAAGAAAGATAACTAAAGCACAAGAACAACTAGAAACTACTAGAAGAAATCATAAGACAGGAAATAAAGAAGGAAAACAAGACAAACTAAGGATAACTACCAGGCAACTCACATAGAAGAATAGTGAGATCCACCTCAGCTAGCAACATCATGAAGCCCACTAATGGTATAACAACTCCTAAAATATTATCAACGGTATCCTGTCAGGAAAATGAGCAAGTACAGACACTAACAGCAGTTCCATGTGAATTGACAAATACTATAAGAGACAGTATAATAAAATACAAGACAAAGATATAGGCGACTTGGGAACCATTCAAAAGCCGAGTTACAACCCTTAAACCAAACAAGGACCGGGGTTGTAACCCTTCTTCCGGACAGAACCTAGTCCCATCATCATGGTACAGTATAAAAGACAGGTAGAGCATATGAGAAATGAGTCATAACATGGTGAAAGTACAGTAAGTAAAGGTGAACTAGAATGTAAGATATGACAACAAATAAATAAAAAGTGATTTGAATTATTAGGGCGAAATATGATCGGCTGGGAAAACAAGGGAACAAGTTCGAGTGGGACACGATATATCAACATGAAGATCTCGTCTACTACAAACTCCAAGAAGGAAGTTTCTAGAGACTGGCATCCCTGATGCTCTAGAATTCCAAGTCACGGTAAAGAGCATTTAAAGATCAAAATTAATTATATAGAAATAAATTATTGAAAATAATTCATTAGAAATTTCGAAAAATAATTCGGGAATTTCAGGGGGCTTACAGCAACAATTCGTTCAGAAAGCCAAGAAAACCAATAAAACCAACGGAAGACGGGTTACGTCGCTCTCTTTAGAGTTCCTTCGCCAAGACGCCGCCTACCGCATCTAGGACTTATTCCAACAGTAGTCGATCCATTAGTTGGAATGGTACTCATATATTCGTCCAAAAGTTTATTGATGCCATGGTTTTTGTATACCAAACCCGTCGCCGAGTCAGACTAGCCATCTATGTTCCCGACCATGTCTGACTTGGCACGAGCCTATTACATAGTGCTTCGCCCCAACGGGAGCGGGGTACTACATAATATACCACTAAGAAAAAGTTTCGTCCCGAAACTTAAGAACAAGGGTCTGACCTTCGTCGGCAAAAAGTGAAGGGTACTTCTCCTTCATCTCCGCCTCTAGTTCCCACGTCGACTCCTCAACGGAATGGTTGCGCCAGAGTACACGAACCAAGGACATCGATCGGCTCCGCAGGATCTTTTCTTTACGGTCCAAAATTTGTACGGGCTCCTCCGAGTATGATAGATCGGTGCGTAGCTCCAACTGATCGAAACTAACCACATGACTTGGGTCATGCACGTACTTTCGAAGTTGGGAGACATGGAAGACGTCGTGCACTTCGGCCAGGGCAGGAGGTAGCACGATCCGGTAAGCAACGGTCGCCACTCTTTCGAGGATCTCGAAGGGCCCTACGAATCTCGGACTCAGCTTGCCTTTTACCCCGAATCGTATGACGCCCCGCATCAGCGTCACCTTCAAAAACACATGGTCCCCAACCAAGAACTCTAACGGTCGTCGACGAGTATCTGCATAACTCTTTTGTCGACTCTGAGCAATACGGAGCCTATCTCGAATCATACGGACTTTCTCGACGGCTTGTTCGACTAGTTCTGGCCCGAACACCTGTCGCTCCCCGACTTCGTCCCAGCAAATCGGATATCGGCACTTCCTCCCGTAAAGTGCCTCGTAGGGAGCCATTTGTATGCTCGATTGATAACTGTTGTTGTATGCGAACTCCGCGAGCGGCAAGTGCGTGTCCAACTAGTCTTCAAATCTATCGCGCACAGACGTAGCATATCCTCCAGGATCTGATTCACTCTTTCTGTCTGGCCATCGGTTTGCGGGTGGTACGCGGAGCTAAGGTTCAACTTAGTGCCCAGCGCCGCCTGTAGACTCGTCCAAAACGTAATAAGAATCGTCCGTCTTTGTCCAAAATAATTATGGCAGGTACTCCGTACAATCTGATGATCTCATTGAGATAAATCTGAGCTAACCGATCGACGCTCCATGATGCTTTAATGGCGAAAATAAGCGAATTTGGTCAAACGATCGACAATGACCCAGATCGCATCATTCTCCCACGACGTCTTCGAAAGGCCCATGATAAAATCCATAGAGATGTCGTTCCACTTCCATACTGGAATATCGAGGTTCTGTAGCTCCCCGCCTGGTCTTTGATGCTCGGCCTTCACCCGTTGACAAGCCATGCACTGTGACACAAACGTTGCTACGTCTTTCTTCATGTCGTGCCACCAAAAGGTCATGCGCAGGTCCTTATACATTTTGGTACCCCCGGGGTGCAACGAGTACTTCGCATAATGGGCCTCCGTCAGAATCTCCTTTCTAAGTTCAGCATGGTCCGGCACGCATATCCTCCCCTTCATTCGCGTCATTCCGCCCTCGTCCACCACAAAGTCGGTCGCCTTTCCCGTCCACCACAAAGTCGGTCGCCTTTAACTGATGGTAGCCTGAGCGAAGATCAATCTTGGAAAATACCGTCGCCCCTTGCAATTGGTCAAACAAATCGTCTATCCTCGGCAACGGGTACTTGTTCCACACCGTGGCTTTGTTAAGTTCTCGATAGTCGATACACAGCCGCATCGACCCATCCTTCTTACAAACAACACTGGAGCACCCCACGGGAAGACGCTAGGACGAATATATCCGTGATCTAGCAACTCTTGTAGTTGTGCTTTCAGTTCCTTCAGCTCTGTCGGCGCCATTCGATAAGGTGCTTTGGATATCGGTCGGGTGTCCGGGAAGGTGTCAATGCTGAATTCTATCTCTCGGTCCGGCGGCATCCCTGGCAACTCGTCTGGGAGCACATCAGGAAATTTTGCCACGACTTCAGTCTAGGCCGTGCTTGCAATCTCCGTTCTCGTGTCTCGAACTGATGCTAGGTACCCGCTGCACCCAGAATACAACATACGCCTTGTCGAAATTGCCGATATCATCATTGCTCTTTGACGCTGCTCTGCACGAATAGGAGAACTCGGTTTCGCCCGAAAGACGGAACACAACTCTCTTCTCCGTGCACTCGATCGTTGCGTGGCATGCACCCAACCAATCCATGCCGAGGATTATATCGTACTCCTTGACGTCGAGGACGATAACTTCCAAGGATAGATTCCTCCCTCCGATGCAGATGTAACCATCCCTATAAATTTGAGTGGCAGGCATATCTACTCCCGATAGAGTGCTAACGCTAAGATTCATATCTAAAAGTTGCATAGGTAGTTCATTCTCTTTTACAAAGTCGGCAGATATGAAACTATACGTAGCACCCGAATCGAACAATACTCTAGCAGGCATATTTTTATAGAGTAGTATACCTGTCACGACAGTGTCGGACACAAAAGCTTCGTCCCGAGTCAGTGCGTAGACTCGACCTTGCGCCCCTTGGCGATTTTGTGGGTTCACGGGCACGTTTGCGCCATGGGTGGGAGGCGCCCTGTTCTGGTTCTGGACGTCCCTTGGTAGATGTTGGTTCGCCCACCCCATGCGACAATCTACTGCCTTGTGACCTAGCTGGCCACACTTGAAGCATCCCCATCGGCAATCGACCGCCAGATGTTCCATCTTGCCGCAGCGATGGCACCGTACACCTGGGTGAGGCCCCCGATACTCGGACGTATTCTGGCGCTTTGGCGCACCAGATCCTTCCGTGTCGTGAGGATGCTTGTTGAAGTTGTTACGGATGCTTGATCCGCCCTTCTGCGACGCTCGACCGAAGATCCGTTCACTATCAAGGGCGGCGTTATATGATTCCTTGTACGTCTGGCATCTCGGTTCATGACGTCCCGATGCAAATCATCATTCAGGCCTTGCTGGAAGCGCTCACCACGCCTCCGTGTTCGGCAGAAAGGCCCGGCAAACTCCGCAAGCTTCGCGAACTTTGCATCGTAGTCTTCAACGGACAAGTTTCCTTGCTTCAAGGACATGAATTCCTCTTCCTTCTGTCGACGAAGGGCACGAGGGATGTATTGCTCGAGGAAGGCCAGTTTGAACGTCTCCACGAGATCTTGGCGTTGGGGTTGGACTATTGGAGTTCCTGTTTCTTTGCCTCCCACCAGTCGTAGGCCCTCAAGTTGAGCTGCAACGCTGCGCAGACTCTCTTGGACCCCTTGATGCTGAGGAGATTGAACAGGCCCTCAATCTTCACTATCCACCCCATGACTTCGTCAGGCTCTGCTCGACCATTGAATTCAGGCGGGTTCATCTTCTTGAACTTGGTTATTGAGCATGGAGGAGGAAGACATATGTTTTGTCTTTACGGGTTGCACTTCTTCTTCGGACATGACGGTCGT